>BMAO01018789.1:0-31258 GCA_019973975.1 Trichonephila clavata | reverse complement strand
GTAGTTGCTGTCCATCATCAAATATTGCTCCATAACTTGATAAAAATGCAGGTAAAGCTTTGAAATTTTGCAGGCATGTTTATAAAGACTCGAGGTATTAAATAAGCCAATAAAATGTTTTGGATGGTTTAATGATTTTAGGGTACCATATCTCCTTAACAACTGTGCAAATGAATGTGTGTGTGTACTTGTCTATTTTATTCAAAACTGAATTTGTTTAGAATTTTGCCGACATGAAAAAAAATAATGGTTACAATCTTTATTATTACAAATTATTTTATTATGATGAGTCTCAATTATTCAGTGACGGAATTTTATCCAATGTTGTCAGGATTCTTATTAAAATCTAAGTGGATTTTCCAGAAGAATAACGTATTACAATTATAAGTGACAGACAGGTTTTAAGAAGTATTGGGTTAAAATTAATTTATTTAAGAGCATATAAGATAATGTGATTATAAAAAGTGAAAGAGAGGCAGAAGGATGTCTATTGGATATTTCATTATTCATACAGGTTTATGCAAGTTGCTTTCAAGCAGTATAGAAAATTTCATCCAGTTAGTTTTATAATTAAGTTTGAATTCTCTTGAAAACTCCTTATACTGGTTGCTGAGTGGAAATATTAGCATAATATCTAACTGAGAGTGGGAGCAATAACATGCATAGAATGTATTGATTGAAAGTCTGTTATAATTTTATGCTACATGCACATATTGCTATTAATAATTTGTATGTCAGTATTATATTGTTAAAGACTAAAATAATGAAGAAACAAAACTTCAATTGATCTCAATATTGATTAATTACTGGAGATATTTTTGGTTATGGAATTAGATAATAATTAATTTAAATTAATTGTATCGCGAACTATTTTAAATAATTGAAAACCTAGTATTTAAAATCCTGACTCTCCCGTTCTTAACGAAATCACTTGACTTGTGTTAAAAATTTTAATCGTAAAATTAAAGAAAATAAATTCATTATTAAAATAAATCGTTCAAAATGTTTGTTTTTACGAAAGACAATGGAAAACAGTAATAAATTGATAAGTAAAAAGAAGTAAAGAAAATGAACGTAACATTTTTTTAAAAAAAAAAACTACATAAATTTGTTTTTAGAAAAAGTCCCAATAAATTAAGTTAAATAAATACGCACAGATAATATAGACTTCGATATATGAAGATAAATATATACACTGCTCAAATAAATTGTAGTTTTAAAAAAACTAAAAAAAAAACCGAATCTTTATAGTTGATTGAACTTTGTTGTAATTTTAATCTTTTAGTCGTCAAATCTGGAAATGGTGTTTGAAATTAGTCGCCAGATGCGGGATGGGATCTGAAATGGAAAATCGTTAATCGTGATGATCCTGATCAGGACAATGGAACAAAATTATTAAATTATTGTATTGTCATCGGTCCTGGACAAGTGAGCAAATTTCGATTAATCTGACCTTTTAAAGTGGGTAAAATTGAGTTCAAAGATTCCATTACTTACAAGTGAAACTTGTAAAAGAGTGTAAAAAATAAGGAAAGTAAACGGATTTAACGAAATTATGCAAATATTTATTCTGAATGCTAATATGAAACAAAAACTCCATAGTCAAAATGTAGCAGAAAACAAAAGAAAAAAAATCATGTGCAATCCACATTCATGAAGTCAAAAACATGTTAAAGGATATAATTGCAGAAATTGGGATTTCCTACAGGTCGTTGTTTTTCGTTATTTCTACCGGATTCCTTCCATGGCTTGGTGTACTATCGAGAAATTGGAATCTGGGCAAATAAAAAGAAATGTAGCGAAAACTGTTGGAGTAGCAAGAACTGTGTCTGTACAAGACTGTGGAATAGATTCTAAGAAACGAAGTCACGTTGTGGATGACGACCAGAACACGATCGTCCATGTGTTATCACTAAAAATTATGGCCGATATATTCTGTTAACAGCTCGTTGAGACAGAAAAGCCAATGCAACGTAGATTCAAATATCGTTTCTTTTTGCAACAGGACGAAGACAAACAATCCAAAATAGGCTTCATGCGGTAGTCTGTGTGTTCGGAAGCCGATGGTGGGCATTTCGTTGACAATAAGACATCGTGCAGTCTGAAGAAAATGGACTTTTCACCATTGAGAGTTTATGCAAAATGATTGGAGTCAAGTGCTGTTTACGGACGAGTCTCTATTCAGCGTGACACGAGACGTGTTTTGGTAAGGTGAAAGGGGCACTTGGAATAACCATATATTTCTCCAGGAAAGTTCACATAACAGACTAAGAGATTTGGTATGAACTGGAATCAGAGTATAGGTGGACTTACTGACCTGCATATGATGCGGAATGGAAATTTAAAGCTTCTAAGGTATACAAACGTGATAATAAGGGAGTGACAGACGTTAGTGACTCCTTTTTTTTAATGCAGGATAATGCCAGACCTCCTACAGCACATCTGGGGGAGAGGCTGAAACAATACGGAATAGGGAGTAGTCAACATGCTCTGGTAGTCTTAATGAGATCGAGCATATTTGGGATGCACTCGGATGATGCATTGATGCAAGACTAACGCTTCCTGTTACTGTTCAAGACTTGAAGATCGTTTTTCGTTGAGAGTGGAACATTGTTCCTTTAAAGTCTCATCGATAACTTCATTCATCCATGCTAAATAGGTGTGTCTTAGCACTTGGGGGGGGGGGAGGGTGGCACATACCATATTAAACATCTTATATCATTTCTAAACATCATGCAACTAAATTGTTGTCCTGAAGCACCATTTCATGTTATTTATGTCATTCCAAAGAGTTAAAGTTTCCATACAATTGTTTTTTTGCTTCTTTTTCAGCTTTGAGTTTAGTTATATCTGTATTCTCCATTTTATGCCCATGCATTACTATCGCGCAAAGGTATCTTCACCTTTTTTATTGCTTTCCTAATTTTTTCAGCAGTGTGCATTTAATTAATTTACTTTATAATATCTAGTTTAGTATATAAATACAGGCAACTCTAAAAATAAATGTTATTTATCCTAAATACCTTATCTTAAAGTATAATCTAATTAAATATTTTTTTAATTCAGTTTGAAATCACGCGTCTACGTATTTCTCTTACAAGGAGACCAAGTTTAATTAAAGAGCAAAACACACCGTTTTGATCTTTCTTTTATAATTTCCTCTGAGTATACAATAACGTCAGTGTTGAGGGCATATTGCATAACATAAGGAAACCCTTTTTACTCAGAAATTTGCTGTATGTCTAGCAAATCTTTTACTTTTTACATGTGTTTTGACTCTGCAGTAATCGGAGAAAGAAATTCAATTTCACTGTACTGATTTAGGCTTAGTTAATTTAATTAGATTTCTGTTAATTCTGCGTTCGGTGTTTTGTAAATTTTCGTGTTAAGTTTAATTAAAATATATTGAAAATGGAAATCTAAGATTTTCTACGTATGAGAGCTCTTTACTGACTACGAAATATACAAAACTGCTTTTTTTTCAAAATTTCTAAGACATTATAAATGACTGAAAAAAAAAGATAAGTACCATTTTTTTCTTATAAAAATTTATAGAATTTATTAATTTATAGAATTTATTTAAAAAAATGATTGTTTTATTTTTAAATTTATTCATTTAGTTTGTTTCATTCAGTTCATCTGTTCTGTTTTCAACAATTTCAATAGTTTCTTATCATTTCACTGAAATGCTTAAAAACTTAGATTGAGTAATATAACTACGTAGGATTTGAACCACAAAAATTTGACACTTTGGAAATTATTCGTGGTGAACAAATAATTTGTGAAATATGCTTTCTATGCTTTATGTTAACATAGTTTTCATTTTGATTTCATAATTCTTTCATTGCAAGCCTTATTGGCAAACAATATCTGCGCCATCAAAATCGAAAATCACCCTATCAGTTTGCTCCAAAAATTCGAATATCCCTGCAATCTAATTATTTGCTCGCAATTTACTCGCCATCAAAAGTTTTAACGCAATGTTTAATTTTTAAAAAAACTTTTGTTAAAACTATACTGTTCGAATTAATTGGGACAAACATTTTTCTTCTTCTCTGAGTTGGTATGTGATTACTAGTTATGTCCGAACCACCTCAAACCGGTTAGATTTGCTCAAAAGTAATGTCACGGATCGAGTTTCACTATAATTTAGTCGTTTGATTGGTTTTAATACATTAGTGGTTCAGTTGTGAGCCTTTCGGTGTGGTTGCTGGTAGTTATAATTTTGCATTCTACGTAATACTAGTTATTTTTGCTCGTTCAGAGATGGATATTATTCCGAAAAAGCGTTCTAAAATAATCGCTAATTATGAACACACTTCTATGACTATGAGAGATATAGCTACAGTAGTTAGTGTGGGCAAATTAAATGTTTCAAGAATTTTAAGAAAATTTCAAGATTTCTAATCATCGTCTCCAAAAAGAAAAGGAAAGTGTGCCCTTAGACGGAAAATTACTCCAAGAACTGATAAAATTGTTATAGGAAATAGCAAAATAAATCAAAGTAAGACAAGCACAGATATTTATTAGATTATGATGCTGAAGTGAGAGTTCCTCAACTGTACATAAAATGTTTCTTAAAGTTAGCCGTAAGGCATCAAAACTGAAGAAAAAGCAATTTTTAACTCAGAAAACGATGAAAAAACGTTTAGCATAGGCCAAAAATACCGATCCTGGACTGTTAATAAATAGAAGAAAGTAATTTTCAGCGATAAAACGCATTTATTTGTTCAGGAATCAAATAAAGTGTAGTTAGACGAAGTGAAGTTGAAACTCTGCTGCCAGATCATATCCAACAAATTGTAGATCACCCATCTAAGCGGATGCTTTGGGAGTTTTTCACTACAAGTGGTACTGAAAGCTTAGTTCATTTTAAAGGCATGATGAATTATGTCAAACACGTAGAAATATTACGCAGTAGAATTGTTCCATCCATGGAAAAATTTGATGGAACATTTCAACATGATTTGGCTTCTTGTCAGATTCGATACAGGTCCACACATGTATGCAGGAAAATAAAATAAAAGTTCTTAATTGGCATGGTAATTCACCAGGTCTAAATCCTATTGAGAATTTGACATATTCAAAAGAATCATTTAGCTAAAGTGAGTTGAACAACAACAGAACCAATGATAAAAAGTGCTATACAAGTGAGTTTCCACATTGAGGAAGTTAAGAACATATGCGTTGCACTAGAGAAGTCAATACCAAGACAAATTGAAGAGGTCATTTTTGCTATAGGAGGACATACTTCATACTAATATAGATATTTTTCTGTCTACTTAAGGTATGTAATAATTAAAAGCTAGTGTTTTAGAATAAAAATCGTTTTTTATAATTTGTCCCAATTAATTCGAACACTATAGTATGTTGGTAAAATAAAATTCGTACAATAATTTTCTTAAGTTTGTAAAATGGCTCCACTACTGATTTTTCTGCTGAAGTTTGACGAATGATAAAGTAATTTACTTATAGATTAAAATATATAATTGAATTCTTCAATGAGTGAAATTTACAAAAAATATTAGTGTACAAAGAAAACAGTTATTTAATTCAATGTAAGACTAACCTTTTATTTATGGATAAAAATAATCTCTCACTTTGTACGACCTATTTTTATTTATTTTTCGACAATTCTTAAAAATTAATCAAAGAAAAGTTGTCCGACGATCTTTTGCCTAAAGAATTTAAAATTGTAAATTGAATTTCAACTTATCAAAAACAAGTTTTAAAATGCAAATTCGATGAAGAAATAACTTTTCAGCAAAAGAAGCATATTTATATTGTAGATAAGTCTGAAAAAATAAAGTGCAGAGAAAACAAATTCGAAATATTGTGAAAGTCTTACGTCTTTCAAAATAAGAATGGAAAAATCTTATTTTGAATTCCAAACCATTGCCATGTTTTCAATAAAAAGTATTTAGCTTTTATTCTTCAAAATTTTTAAAAAAGATTCTGAGTGAAGCTTTAAAAATATTTGTATGATATATTCCAGTTTCTACTGTTTGTGAATTATGTCTTAAAAAGTCTTTTAACTTCTTTCATAATTTAAATGTGTTCATTTGCAAAAATATTCTATAATTTATGAAGAATTCCAATTTTTTACCGATTATGTCTATGATGGAAACATATATATAATAGTGTACATGAATTTTTTTTCTTAAAAAACCGTACAATCCTCGAATGTGCATTTATGTTGTTCTAAAACTACAAAAAACACAATGTAATATCTTTCGAATATTTTTATCTTAAACAGTTTGAATTAAAATTTTATATAAATGAGCGCGGCTTATTTACATACTGAAACGAGTCTAAGTAATTTATTTTCTGGAAATAATCATATTTATTCATTATTTGACTTAACTATATAAAAAAATCCAAAGTTTACATTTGGTTCTTAATGCCTTACAGAATTTTGAAAGTACTCCATAAAGAGTATGCATTCTATATTTTTGTGTGACATTAATGTTTCAGTATTAACATCTTTCTTAGGACATTCCATTGCAGGGTCGACAACATTTTAGATGTGGCGTGCAAACTAATCTACCAATATGTTTCAGCGTGCCACACAGTAGGATATTTTTGAAACAATTCGATTCCCGCTATAAAGCATGCATAGTTAGAAAATAAAGTCAATAATATAGGTATTTAGTTTTATTATATGTATTAATTTGAATCATTTAAACATATTTCTTAACATAAAAATAAACAGCATAAAATGTAAACTATTTCTTCAGCGAAAATAAAAAAAAAATTAATATTGTACACATATAATATTATGTATTTTTAAACAAATTTATTAAAATATGAAGCAGAAAACATAAAATACAAGTATTTCCCTTCATTATAGTTAAACTAAAAATTAATGCGAACCTAGGGCTTACACTGCTCTACTTCCATATCGCAAAAACACTGGGATAATTTGTGACTTTCAATTTGACACGATTCTGAGCATTCAGTTGTTAAACAATTTCTTTGCGGACTCAAAATATTTTTCATATGAGGAAAGAATTTTTACTTAGACATGCACAACCAAAAATGGAAATCAGAGTACATCCAATTTTTTCCTTGCAAACAATGAAATCTTTCCAGCAATGGCATTAAGTAGTTTACAAAATAAATATAAATTTGTTTTTATAATTATTTTTCAGATTTTTTCGTAATTCCGTATATGTCCATAATTCTAAACGTGTTTGTCAAATAAGGGCAATTGCAAATTTATCAAAACTTCCATCCACTCAACAATTTACAAATTTGTAGAGTAGTACTGAGGGCCATTTAGAATTGTACCGCATGCCATAGATTGCCGACCCATATTCTCTTGCATAAAAATATAATATTATCATGATATTTTGGTTGATTTGTATTGTACCATTTTATAGCTTAAGAAAACATCATGTTTAGGAAGAATTCCTTATGAGTTTCAATTAGTTGAGTTTAATTTTTTGGCAAAGATTCAGAGACTGAGAACGTAATAAAAACTAAACTGACAAAAATATATTTATTCTGTTGAAAAAGCTAATAGGAGTGCCACCAAAGCACAATGTTTATAGATTCCATACCCTCTAAAAATAAATCATGAAGGACGAAGTGGAATACAGCTAATAAATTCGATTTTGACGAATTTTTTTGTCGATGACTATGATAGTAATGTTAGAATTTTACAACGAAAGCATTGAAGAAGAATGAAGTCTGATTTCTTTTTCAGTTGTAGTTGTTACTAAAGGTTATTTAGGTCTTGAGTTTATATATTTGTATTAAATACTGTTATTTTATGCTAATTTTTGAATTCCCCTAAAGAAATTGAAGAAGTATAAGCATTAAAGTACCTCCAACACTGTGTATTCCTCTCTTATGTAATACTGAATCTCGTGTTAAACATTTTTATTTAGTACGAAGCTTTTCCAAAGAACATACCTGCCATGTACATCAATGTGTGGTGCAAAACTCCTTTAAAATCAACATAGAAACCTTATTTTTTGTGCAATCTTGTACCTTGTCTTACGCATACTTTATACACCTACCGTTCTATTCGTAACTACCGCTTAAATTAATGGTATGTATTCACTTGCATTAGTTCTTTAAAAAACAACGACCAGCAGTATCTTTATATTTGTATAAAACAGCATAATATAAACTTTTTTTGCCGCAGAAAGAAATGCTTTTAAATCAAAGAATAAAATAAGTAATTTTTACTAACTTTTGCATCTATAACCAATTAGCTGATCACCCTTAACTTCTTTACAAAAATAAAAAAAGAAATTATAAAAGAATAAAAAAGGACTTGTTCTTAGCTTACATTTAATTGTGAAACATTAAATTTAATTATTCTCCAGTTTTTTTTTCATACTGGGTACCTAAAACATTTTAAAATGTTCAAGAAACTCAATACACTTAAAGAACCTTCGTTTTTTTAAAAAATTTATTTTCTCAAATAGCCCAAAAATAGGTACGAAACACCTTCTCAAAATCAATATTAATTTTTTGAGAGATATTTCAAGTTTCTTTATTTTAACAGAAATAACAAGATGGCGTTAATGGTTTGGATAAAGTATAATCAGCAATTTCGCCTAAGGCAAAATACTCACGGAAATTTTTTTAATTTCTCCATTTTTTTCTTTTTTATTCGCTTAACTTACTTAATAGGAACAGTTATTTTGGTTAGTTTTTCCGGAGAATCCGGAAGTTTTTAATTTCTTTAGAAGCGTTTTTGTACTGAGAAAGAGAGAAGCAAAAAGAATAAATTTTAAATAAAAACAAAAAGTAGTTCACTGAAGAAACCGTCCTGAGTTTAATTTTAGTTTGAAAGTACTTAAATCTTATAAACGTAGAGTACACACACACACACACACACACACACACACACACACACACACACACACACCACACACACACACACACACACACACACACACACACACACACACACACACACACCACACACACACACACACACACACACACACACACACCACACACACACACCACACACACACACACACACACACACACACACACACACACACACACCACACAACACACACACACGCACGCACCACACGCACACACACACACATATATATATATAATTGTTTCTTGTTTTGTCTGTTTTTATCCAGTTTTAATACAATATTCTTTATTGCACCATTTATTTTCTTGATATGTTTCTTAGAATCCAATTTCTTTATTTTCTTAGCCTTGTGAGAAGTACAATTTTGTCTTCTACCTACCTATCTATCTGCAGTTTTTAATAATATCAACTAGAGAGACAAAAATGATTTGAACATTAAAGATAAAAAAAATTAAACAGATATTGTGAAATTTAAAATAGGGATGCTACAGTGTTATAAACTATCCTGACTAAGGACAGGCTTAAGTTTTATATGAAAGTGGGGGTTTTTCAGTTTTGTGTTTAGACAACCCTCTCCCTTTCTGTTTATAATATTGATCGAAATGCTATTGAAAATAATGAATAGAAGTTCTATATCATTTATAAGAAAAAAAACTTACTTAAAGATTTATTTAAAAATGCTTAGATCACGATGGATCCATGAACACTAAGCAAGATTTTACCAGATTTTGGATCCAAATACAGATTCAAATCTCAATAAAGTCAAGCTCGAATCAAGTCAGTAAAGAATAAATAAAATTCATGAGCTCAGGCATATAGTGAAGAATTTCTAATAAAGTGTGTGATGCAGTCATATAATATTAAGTACTTAGATCAATGCTCTAAAACAGTGCTTCTTAAACTTTCAACATTTGCGACTAGATTTTCAGTCATAATTTTCATCGCACCCTCTTCTTAGAATAACAATGAATTGAATGCAGCTACAATGTACATTAATGGTGAAACTACAATCAGGGACGTCTTAAGACACTTTGAGGCCCTGGCCCCTATGCAAAAGTAGGCCGTACCTGAGATCTTTAAAAAAGTAGACAATATACAACATGCATTGTCAAATACTCGTTCAAACGGTAATTTGGAACAAATAAATGTACACGATGCATTTTATGGTGTTTAAAAACCTAGTCACAAACCAGCTCAATCATGGCCGCATTTCGACTAAATGAGTTGGATGAATATTTATGGTATTAGGTCTAGATCTAAACATGGACAACGGTCATCAAATAATAATGCAGTCTTACCACTTTTCCAACTGACATGCAGTATGAAATTCACTGTTTTTCGGTGAATATGTACGGGAATAATATTTGAAAACATTAAAATTATCCGGATGATGATCTTATTAAGATGGTGTCGAGAGCGAAACGAGGCCCCCACCTAGAGAGAAGCTTCACGCCCGGGTCCAGTTGGCCCATGCCTTAACCCGGCACTTCTCGCGCGAAAAAAACGACCTTAATTGTACGCGGAGGGTATCTCATACCCAAGGGTGTTTACATTCTGTTTTTAACGTAATATCTGCATACAATGGTGAAAAAGGAAGAAAAGTCGGAAATACAATATACTTATTACACTTTTCACACGTAAATTTAGTTTTTCTATTCTTTTTATTAGGGCATTGTTTATACACTCCTTTAGTCTTTGTCGCGAATGAGTGCTATGTTTTCACTGGATCTTATTCTTTTTTTTCAATTTCGTAGAAGCAATGTGCTTGCTGGTTTCTATATTCTTATGTTAATCGAAATCCAAAAACTTCAGAAATCAGCGTCTGATTCAATGTTAAGTAGATGTGATTTCTGACTACTTAACAAATTATTTTGAGCATTTATTGTTGCAGTGTTCAACAACACAAAAATATTGGTATAGGCTAACGATTACATTTTCTAGCCATTGAATATGATGATTGATATTCATATTCATTTTATCAAGGACGATAATTGCACCCTCAGTTAAATTATCTGGATAGATTTCAGTAAATGAATCATACTTGCTTTTATACTCTTTATCATTCGATTCCTCCTCATCATCCCCGCAAAGAGTCTTCATCCGAAAATACTGTTGTACTACATCTATTAAATACTGTATGTTTAAATTGCTTAAAATATCACATTTCTTCATCATAACTACAATAATACGCCATTGCATTAGACAGATTTTAAGGCGTGTTCATGCATTTAGAACTGTAACGGCAATTCACACTCAGGGTATGCCATACCTAAAGAGGTGGTATCTAGAAATATACCTTTAGAATTCGCCTATAAGCTAAGGCTCCTCAGAGGATATGACCTTAAAGTCAGCTACACGAGAAACTATTCATTTTCCGAAAAAGGTTTGGATGGAGTCTTGAAAAAAGTGAGGCGGTGGGTATGACATACCCTGCACGTGAAGTATCGGGTTAAATCTACCCCATGCCTGACTACAATATAATACGACTTTAACTATACACCGCACTAATTATCAAGATAAATATTAAGTTTTGTATATGACAAGCCCAGGGGAGTCAATAGTAATTACTAAACTTGTTTTTAATTGAATATTGATAAATTATAATTATCAAATACTTTGTGTAATACTGATACACTTATAAGTCTTGTGTATTATATCAGTGAAAATGAGTATTGCATTTATATTATAAGGAATGTTTGTTACTTTGTAATTATTTTAAATTGTAAATTATTTTATCAAACTGATAATTATTTTAAATCTTTTATTTTCGAATTTTCGCAATATACTCGCGCGCCCCAAGTAGGGTTATCACACCCACCAGGGAGGCGCACCCCACAGTTTGAGAAACGCTGCTCTAAAATCTTCTCCAAATAGTAAAGCTATTCCATATCAAAATAAATATACTAAATACATGCATAGCATACGCATTATTAATCCTCATGTATTCGAAAAACTTAGAAACATTCAATAAATACTTTATTTCAGTCTGTTTTTCCAAGAAGGAATAACTGTATACGTCTGTGTGTTTTAGTCACTTTGCTTTCACCAATAATGAATACAACATTCAAAAATATGTAACAAAAATAACCTCTCAAATTTCATAGATGAAAATTTGCAGAATGGCATGAAAATAAATATACATATAGAATTAATGGATATACAATGCTTGAAATGGATTACTGAAACGAGCAGAAAATGGCAGAATTCTAATAAAGAGGTTGCTATCTTTTTTGGATATTTTCAAACTTTTCTTCCTTCTTGATATATTTTAGGAACAAACGATTTTTACCTCGCAATAAATTGCCATTAATTTGTGCTTTTTATGCCTTTAATTCTTCTATATTTGATATTAATTTTTCTCATAACATTAATTTAATGCTACCTGTTTATATTAGGCCTGTCATTTAAGCCTGTTTTCCTCTCTTTTATAACCTTAAGTGAATTTGATTTTATGTTTATTTGAATATTTTAATTTCGATACATATTAGAAGTACAAAGATTCTAATGTAATGTAATCCATGTTTCTTATTATAGTTAAAATTAGTTTAGTTATATTAATAATTTATAATTTTAAATATTTATGATCACTATATTACATATCTATTAAAATACATATAATAAACATTTGCATTTTTAATTTTTTGCAAAATAATTTATTGTTGAGTATATTTCAATTAAAGAATAAAATTTAACATAAACCACAACCAAAACTCTTACACAATGTGTGGTATTTTGACCAATATACTGAAATTTTGGCAATAACATACATGCAGAAAAGTGTGGAAGAATATAACATACGGATGTGACACATACACAAAGAAAACGAGACTGGTCCAATAAATCATTGTTCTTACAGAATCAGTTCGGCGTGACAGAATCACCTACAAAGTAGTTCGGCGCTGCCATTATTAGTAACAGTTCTGGAACTAGGCTATTACAAGGCCCTTTAGGAGATTCTCCATTTTTTACTAAACCTCCTCAAGTCTCTTTAAGCAAGATTGAACTGTAGGAATTAAAAAAAATCGCACGTGGTCAAATCAGGTGAATAAGGTGGATGCTTCTTCACAGTAATGTTTTCGCTGCTCAGAAACTGCTTAATAGAAAGGGCCATGCCAGCGAGTGCATTGTCTTAGTGCAACAGCCATCCATCACTCCCCAATTCTGGCCTTTGTCTCCTAATTTTTTCACGATGTCTTTTTAGTACGTCCATTTAGTAGTGTTGATTAACAGTCTGACCACTGATGTGAGTGGGAACACGAATTTTGGCAACATTTTGGTCTGTAAACGCTGATCTCGGGTGCCTAGCAGGTTCATCATCTTCCCCACTGACCTTACCCTCTGAAAACATCTTATACCATTCAAACACATGTGCACGAGACAAAGTTTTTTCTCCATAAGCCACGGTTCATTTTTGAAATGTTTTCGTGGCCGATTTCTTGTTTCACAAGAAACTTGATGTTGATTCGACATTTTTCCGGCAGAATGCTGTTGCACCTGTTCACTCAATGACGCAGTACCCCAAAATGGTACGATCGATTAAGGTCAAACTGGTCACATGGATAGAGGAGATGCGTGGGATGACTTCACAAAAACAGTTGCTGCCAACTTCACTCGTTTTTCAATCTACACACTTAGTCTCGTTTTTTTTGTGTCACACCATGTATATCATATACAGCAGTGGTTAGTAATATTTTTATCACCGTGGTCCGGCTAAAGTTTAATAATTTTACCATGGCCCGCTATGGTTGATTGTTTAGATTTTAGATTGTTTCAATTTAATAAATATCATTTAATTGTACTTAAATATGCTTTCAGAATAAAAAACAGTTACACAAAACAATGAATATAAAGTGATTTAACATGTACAAATCTGACAGAAACACACCCTAGTGAATGGAACAGAAATAATTAAATGTTTCTTTTGGGCGGCCCGATATCATTTGGTCCACTGACCAGTGCCGGTCCATGTCCCGGGGGTTGGGAACAACAGATATACAGAAAAAAGGCCCGATTTATAGACAGGAGGAAAAAAAAGATTCTTCTGAAATAAAGCCTGCATAAAATTGAATTGTACATACATTAAAAAAGCACAATATTAAGACCGCGTAGAATGCATAGTTTTTCCCTCCACGTAATAACTATAAATTATATAACTATTGAAAAATATTTGGTTTACTAATAGGAAATATAATAATTTGATTTCATTCGAGTTAATTTGTCTTCATAAGAAATATTTGAGATTGAGATGAAAAGTGTAATTAAATCATCACTTACATTGGGTATGTAATATTCCTTTTTCTAATGAAAAAAAAATGAATATTCTTTTTAATTGTTACGTATTATGCATTCTGATTAGAGGGATTTTCTTAATCAATAATACTTTATTCTAATGCTTTAATTCAGTTATATTAAAGAGAATGTTATACATTAGCTCTGTTCTTAGATTATTCAATAAGAAAAAGTTTAAATTCATTATCAATGTGTGTGAGACAATTCTATTATTGTTTAGCTAAAATCAGATACCAAAAACTCGCATGTCTGCAAAAATTAATTCAGTAATAAATATTGTGTAAAATAACTGAGTACACAATGCATTACATAATGTAATTGAAGTAATTTGTAGTTGTATATATATATATATAGACTAATATTTAAATTCCCCTAGTAAAATTACTATAGATATTTATTGGATAATTTGAAATAATAATAAAATATATTATTTAAATATTTATATAGTGTTGATTGTTGTTTAAATAATTCCTTTACTTTTTGTCTCTCCTTAACCATAATTTGATATAGTAATTTCTTAAAAAAGACATTATAAAATATTTTTTCTCAGCTTTGATTGATTTTTGTAATAAATAAGTTTGTGAAAAATTCCTAAAAAAGTAATTATTATCTTTATCTGTCATTGTATGATGAAAATTTAGAGAAACTAAATTTTTTTATCTAAATCTGCTGCGAGCTATTCATGTTACTGAATTCATTTCGAAACATCAAACTGAAATATTATAACTAAACTATGCAAAAAAGGAAAATAAATAAATAAAAATAGTTTTTTTTAACACAAAAAAGCAATATTAGTCACAAATTCATTAATATTCTTTAAACAATTAAAAATTGAAAGGAAAAATTTAAAATTAAAAAAAATGCAATGTCCTTTTTTTTTATCTAACTTTATAAAAAAAGTAACCTTATATGAGTTGTTAACATTCCGTTCATTATCTGAGCATGATAAAAAAATATCTTTATCATACAGTAGAATTAAAAGCTTTGATTAAAATACATAATACGTAAACAATTAAAATGTTCAAACCAGTCCTGTTGGTATGGCAGATATTTGGGAAGATATAGGATGCAATAGGGGCGCTTTGTTGAAATACGTTTAATGAAATGATGGAAATAACAGTATTTTACATTTAAAGTTCTTACAATTATAGTGAGAAATCAGATTTTCAACCGCGGTGAAGTTTTCAGTTTTATTTTTGTGTGTATAAAATTGCGGATTATTTTAATTCGCTTTCAATGTGAAATATTTTAATAAATAGCATTCACCTCGAAATTGTATGGAAAAAGTTAAATATGATATCTAGGTAATCCATGGTTGTGGAGGGTTAAAAGAAAGATCAGCTGCCATCTTAGATATTTGAGAAAAGTTTGAAGTAAAAGAATTGAAACCAGAAGCTCTGATTTGACAAGGTAGGTGATTTAAAAAGGTAGGGTCTTGTATTAAATGAATAACTTATTTCTTCTATTTAATTGGAAATGAAAACTTTTACAAGCATCCAACATCCTTTTATGCTAATTTGTAGCAATATTCGTACAGAAATAAAACTTTTTCTCATCAAAAGTAAGAAAAAATACATATTTACTTACATCATAAAGTTATAGAAAGTTTAAAGTTCATATCAAGTATAGCAATTGGATCTTCAAAAGTTAGCTAAAAATTGTGAAACTAAGATATTGAATTGAGAACCATTGAAATTTAATCTTTACTAGGTCGGCAATATGCTAACTTTTCACTTTTTTTTAAAGTTTTCATTATTGAGTGACACGAATTTTCCTGCCATTTTCTTCGTCAAAAGTAAAGAATAGACCCCTGTCTTGGAAACCTCAAAAAGAAAAACGTTAAAGATGCGAGATCAAGGCATTGGATTGATAGATCCCGCCCAAATCTAATATACACTCCACTAGGCGCACAATATGCTAACTTTCCACTTTCTTCAGCCTTTGTTGGAAAATGACAAAGTGACAAGATTCTTTTTTTAAACCTTTCTTCTGTGTTAACTGTCTTTTACTTCAAATTCTGTTATGCATTCGCAGACTCAGATTATTGAAATGCAGAATTCTATATGTGAAACGCCATTTTTTTTGGTTAGCTGAGCTTTGTGAAAGAAAGTCCTGCCATTTTTCAGAGACTTAGAGAAAATGTAATATAGAAGTTTCTGAAAAGTTAACAATTTTTTTCTCGAAATCAATCTTTTTATTCCTTTCTGAAAGATATTTGCAGAATACTAGGTTTTCCCCTTATATATATGATAGTTTTATTAAATTGTCTGGAGTACTTTTTTTAACAATTATATTGGTTTAAATAATGGAAAATATCTTACATTTAATTATGTTCTGTGCTTCGTAGATCGAAAGAGATGCTAATCGTTATTTTCTTAAAGTTTTTATTTTTAGTATTATATTTATGCACACAAGAGTGCATGAGTACTTATTTTTAACTAATATTAACAAAGTATTACACAAAAATCAGCACACAAATTTTGAAATTGCTTATCGATTTATTTCTATTAGTTACATTAGCTTGTAAAATTAGATATATCACATGATTCATAATTTTCTACTTAATGAAAAAAATAATTAATATTGAGAATTGACGTGCAGCAAAACAGGTAAACACTTTCGGCGGCAAGTTGTTGACCTTGGTAGGAATGTTTATTTAATTCATCAACTTGCCGGTTCGCAGCTACGCCGTTGAAGTCACTAAATCCAGTTTAAAAATTAATTTAGTCTGGCCATTTCTTTGTATTTTAAAAAAAGCACAAATAAGTATTTAAAAAAAATAGTTTATAACATAGAGTATGAAAAGAATCATTTTTTTTCAGTTTACTTAACATTAACATGGTTATGTTGTAAAAAGAAAATATGGATGAGAAGGGATTAAAAAACTTTTATATTTAATCTCGATTTCTGATAGTTTTAAACTTAAAAAAAGGTTTCTGTGGCTCTTGTTGTCATTTTAGAGATATTGGTCTTTGTGTACATTTCAAACCCAACATTGTGAATAAAATCATTCTGAATTTTACCAGGAAAGTTCCAAAACTAAGTTTCATCAATTTTTTTGAAGTGAAAACTTCTTTAGCGGCGTTGGACACATTTTGGTAGGGGAAAATCTTATGGGTTCGCGTCACCGACATGCTGCGACTGGCCACGCGCAGTGTGCTGTTCGTCTAAGACACTTTTCGGATGGGTGAAATCTCGTGCGTTCGCGTAATCGACATGATTATAGCAGTATATCTGTTGCTATATAGCTGACGTAGAGTGCTGTGTATATCTTATAGTGAAATTGAATGGATTTAGTGAAAAGTTCAATGTGTATATACTGTGCATTGCTCGTTGCGATTCCAAGAATGGGCAATACATATTAATGGTTGCCGTTTATATTTCGCCTGGAAAATCTATGAGACGGATACAACAATTTTTATTCGAAAATTTGATGATTTATACAAAAGAAGGTTCTGAAATACTCGAAAAAAGATTTGGTGAAAAATATATGATAATGTACCGATGATTTTAAGTGGAGATTGCAATATTAACTTTGCAGATGATAAAAATCTACGACTAATTGAATTTCTAAATGAAAATTTAAATATGTCCAATGATCGAAAACTCAGTACTACAAAATATGAAACGACGAACGATGATGTTTTTACACGCAATACTTAGATAAATTTGAATCAAACTTTTTCCTTTCTTACTTTAGTTACCATAAGCCTATTGTATCTTTTTTAGAACAAAATGAAATAATTGAAAGTACAAAAAGTCTAAGTATTGTTGAAATTAATGATAAAAATGATGCAAACAATTAAAATAATGTTAAAAATCAAGTACGTTGAAATTTAAGTAAATACAAATACTATCCATTAATAATATGATTGTATATTAATTGTTATTTCAATTGAATTGTATTCATATTTTGTCATGATCTTATACGGCCCGTAATATATTTGAATAGTAAAAAACCATATAAACATGTGCATTTAGTTGTTGCTCGGAGTGTCAAAAGATGTGAAAACCAGATTGATGTTGATAATTTTAATTCAAACATTATGAAATTTCAAATTTTAATACTAAAAGTTCTAAGTTTTCGCTTCTATCGGCAGTCTCTATAACTGCCAATTTTTTTTTAAAGATAAAACTTTATTTTTTCTCGTTTAACATCAAGGGCGTTATTAAGTCAAAAACCAAGAGAAATTCACCAATACCCTTCATCTTAAAATATTGTCTGCTGTACATAAATTGTAAAATATGGTAATGAATAGTAAACATATGGTTTGCTGTTGTCTTAAAAACTCTTTATTTCGTGTCCGTCACTAACAGTGATTTAAAGTATCCGACTACCCTAAATTTGTGAATTTTGCCAAAAATTGACAATTTTTCTATGATTTTAATTTATAGGCCATCTAATTCGCTTTATAAAAATGCTAAGTTTATTATTTTCCGTTCACTAGAACACAAACTACAAGTGTTTTAGTAAAAACAGATGCCATTACTTTATAAGCAACACACACACACACACACACACACACACACACACACACACACACACACACACACACACACACACACACACACACACACACACACACACACACACACACACACACACACCCACACACACACACACACAAACACACACACACACATGGATATTTTAAAATGTGTTTTACTAGAGATGTGTTTTTTTGGAAATGCTCAAGAGGGGACACACATCGATTGCTGAAAAAGGTTTTAAAAATAATTAACTGAAATTTTGTGTGTATGTTTTGTATAACAGTAGAAGTTTTTTAACATTCAGATTTATCAATCACTGTTTTATTATTAAATTTACAATACCTTATGTGAATATAATCACTGTTTTACTATTAAATTTACAATACCTTATGTGAATATAATCACTGTTTTTATAAACAATTTCATATAATAACTAAGACAAAGTGCTCTATGTTTTGTAAAAATTAAAATATGTCTTATCCTGCAGGTCATTTCAAAACTGAATAACATAGCAACACATCAGAATTGGAAAAATTAAAAATTTGTTGATAATCTTTTGGTATAGAAAGAGTCCCGTTTAGGTTATTTTTTTGTAAATTTTTACCAATTTTTTTCCATTTTAGTAACATTAATTTCTTTTTATCTTCGTAATTGTAGCATATTTTTCTTAAAAGGTACTAAATAAATCTACAAACAACAAAAAATTCGCCATAATCTTCATTTTTTTAAAAAAAAAAGTTATCGCAAGTAGTCGGATACTTTAAAATGACTGGGTCAATAGACAACGCATGAAAGTTCGCCAATGTAGTACTAGTAAACAAAATTTAACGTACCGAAAGAAAGTTTGAAACTGAAACCCAGGTGCTTTTAAAAGCAACACGATAAATAGGATATAATAATTTAAAATAGCTGTAAGTTATTAAGAGTTCATTCTTTTAATTTTCTTTTCATGTTCCTTACCAACAAAAAAGTTTAGAATTCCTCATTCCCCCGAAATTTGAGAGCCAGTTAAAAACTTTATTTTCTTTCTAAAACTATCTCTAAAAATTGCTTATGTAACAACTTTCCGCCATTTTTATTGATTTTCTAGAAGGAATTCCAAGTCTCATTTATAGTAAGGGGATATGGCGAAATGGAAGGATCATTAAATGTCTGGACTGGGTTTTAATCAGAAACTTAGCCCGTGGGCAATGTAAGGAGCATTGCATTTTTAATCTTTACCTTTCCCATCCTAGTTCATTTATTTAGTTACATGAGAAGTACCATACACTAAACGTTCTGATTTTCTTGCTTTTGAACCTCCAAGAAATTCTAATCTCTTTTTCGCTTCAGAGAATTTCAGTCCGAAAACTCAATGAGCGTAAATCTCTGACCAAAATAAACGTTGGTTTTTCGGATAAACTGCCCCTCTCCGAGTTTCTGAAGCGAGTTTTAAACGAGATTAATCATTATTTACTCAAGTGAAAATAAATAAGATGTGTTCATCTAGTATCGATGTTAGATCTTTTATCAGAAGTTTATCGGTTTCTTTGGAAAATGTTCCTTGAGCTTGTTAATTTAAGAAAAGCGATACTCTGTAATCTGTTTCGTTATATGATTTTTTTAAAAATTTTATTACGAAGGTCTTTTTAATACTAAATATGATTTTTTGTAAAATTACCTTAAAAAATGGGAAAGTGTTTTCACTATTTCAATGAAATTGATGTAAACTTTTTATATTCCTTCTAAATCAAGAAAAGGACTGAAGGAAGATTCAAGGTATGTAACAATTTTTTTAAAACATAAATATTCCTTTTTCGATTTTGTATAACTAAACGATCTTTATGACTTTTATGAATCTCGTGTATATTAAAGTACTCTAGATAAAAGATACTCAAATGGATAACTTAAAGTTTTGGATTTAAATGTGGATTCTGTGCAGTATCCATAAAATAGCAGATTGATCTCTTTCTCTCTCTCAGTGTATATATATATATATATAATCTTATGCCTATTTAAAGCAGTTTTATTTTATTTGGTCTGGAATTATTTTTAAGCGAGCTTTTTGTGAAACGTTCTTGAATAGTTGAATCAGTTGATATGAGTTTTTTATATCTTTTTAATAAACCAATTTGTTGAGCATATTTGAAAGTATTTTGTTTTCAGACACAAAAATTATTGCTACTCAATGAGGTTGCGAAAATATGAGAATTCTATATTATTAGCATTAAAAATTACATTTATGAGAAGAGTTGTATCTTATGAAAAATGAGACGGTGAAGTAAATTTAGAATTGATGATAATTTTCGTGAAGGTTCAGAATTTTTTAATGATACTTCTAAGGTATTTTGCATTTATAATTTTGAATAAGCTAGACGTTACAAGACCAGAATCTTCTGGAATAAAAACTACATTAATAGTCATGATATATGCAATAAACAGAATTACATTTTCTAACTATCACGAAAATATTCCTTCTAATAAATTGCTCATAGCACTCATTTGATCACCTTATGATGACACAAGAGCCTTGAATTAAAATTTAATGAATGTAAAGACATCAGATGTAAAACTTGATTTTATGTTGAACAATGCTATGTATGGAACTTTTCTATATTTTATCTTTAGAAAACTTTTAAATGCTTTTGTGTATTTAAAAGTAGAACCTATCAGTTTAAATACACATGTAAAAAAATTCAAGCACCAAGAAAAAATATCGCTAATAAATTTGTGAAATAACATATGTAATTGATTAAAGAATCAACATCGCAGGTTAATGTAAGCGCTAGAAGAGTCATTTTAAATGTGAAATGGTGGTACAGTAATAACCGTTGTAACCACCAGAATTTTGTATGCAAGAAAGCAAAAGTTTATGAAATGTGTCATACAGGTACTACATATAAGTTTGTGAGATAGAATTACATATTTGTGTCACTTGGTTGGTCAATATGAAGGCTTTTAACTCTGGTTGTGGATGAGGCTGGAATTACCGTCCAATAATATCTCATTTGTGCTCTATTGAAGAAAGATTTGATAATATAGCAGGCCAAGGCAACACGTCCACACTTAATAGAACATGTTGGGTTACAATAGTGGTATGAGGGTGCTCGTTATTCAGTTGGAAAAAACCAAAATAAAGAATGTTTATACGCAGCAGCGCATCAGTTTGAATCACCAAACTGACGAATAACTACACACTCAGGGTGCGTGGAAACACTGCAAGAGTGCTCTTGCTCTATCAAAGAAAGTTGCTCCCCAGACCATAACTCCAGGTGCAGATCCAGTGTGTCTAGGGCCTTAGAAAGGTTGTTTAAAGACGATGACTTTGCCTTCCAATCAATATACTGTCATCACTGAAACCAAGGCTAAAACAGCTCTCATCAGAAAACACAACACACCGCCATACTGCCCTACAATGAGTTCTAGGCTGAAATCACTGAAGACATAGTTGTCAGTGGTTTGGGAGCTAATGACATGAACACTAAACCGCATCTGTGGTCCGGATCTATTCCCCAAACAAACGATTTGATACATTCACTGTGTCACTTTGGGGCTAATAAAAACTACAATTTCTGCCTCAGATGCACTCCAATATTCTTACAAACTCTTTTTGTAATATTGCGGGAAGAAAAACCACCTTTTCTCAGCCATATTACACGGATTTGGTCAAACTCAATGAGATATTGATAATGACTTTTTCGTCTTAACGGCATTCTTGGCGGACATCATCAAATCACAACGGTAAATAACGCTAATGAACTCGACAGCGTGTATTTAAAGTGCTCCTAATTCGCAAGCTCAAAGTAGTGCTACTAGTACCACAATTGTGCGCCTAATGCGGAATTTGAATCAAAGTCATCTTTCATACGTACCTATGCCACCTGATCGACAGTAACATCAGATCAAGGTCCACGAAATTCATCACGGCGAAGGGCTAGATTTTTACGCCTGTCGTTAGACTTAGCTTTCAGCACCATGCAGGTGTCAGTACTATTTTGCTCATTTCTACCCCAATTTTGAGGGAGAGCACCCTGAGGGTGGTCAGGGGCCTTCCAACTCTCTTTTCCTTCCACCAACTTCACGAGAGGACTTGCGGCTCGATTCCTATTTAGAGTACCCCCATCCTGCGAAGGCACTATACATTTACAAACATCCATTACTTTCTCCGGGATTCGAACCCAGACCCTACTGCACCACAGTCAGCATCACTTACCACTATACCGGATGGGCAGCCATCTTTCATGTGTATAACCTACTACAATGTCTGGCATATTCAATGCTAAAAATTCAAGAAAGTCGACATACTCTTGATTCTTCAATCAATTATATAAAATATCACTATTTACAAACTAGAAAACCAATCCAAAATCTCTCTCTTTCTCTCGAATATCGTTCCATGTCAAATCTCAAACTCTCGCTCCTCTTTTTGAATTTCGTTGAGTCTTAAAATCTTGTTTTAATTTTCACTTGTTAACATCTTCTTTAAAGGTATCTTACAACGCCTATTAAATTTTGTTTATTTTGGAGAATTCCTTTGTGGCGTTGATATTTATATTTCCTTCTGTGTCTATTGATTAACCATTAATTAGATATGATTAATTAGATAAACTATAGGATAAATTAGCGCAGACATAATAATAAAAATTTTAATATTATAATAACTCACATAAAGGTAAGGTGGCTCGACAACGTCGGCAACGAGCTCTCTACCAAGAACATTTATTTGCATAACTTGAAAGTTTGAAGAGTAGAACACACAAGTTTATGGAGGGTGCTGTAGAATGAAAAATTCTACTTTTAGTATTGCTTTGTTTTGATTTGACATGGGTAGTTTTGCTTCTGTCTTACGAAAAACCTGAAGATTAGATAAATTTATTGAAAGAAGCTTTTTAACGCTAAATGTTTATAATTGAGTGAAAAGATTGTGATAGTTACGTGTTTGAAAGTGATACTAAACGTGTTTTTATAAATAGAAAGATGATGGTACTATAAATATTCAAGAAGTTACAAAATTAGAGGGTGTCTTGGTACAACTTATGTTTCGAATAATTTAACATTGTTAGCATCCATTCCGGCAAAGTTTATCGCGGAAAAAATTCTTCCAAAAAAAAAAAAAACTTCGCTTACTGTTGTCAGAAGTATTTATCATTTAAGATAATAAACTTATCCTAAAATAAATAAAAAAGCAAGATTTCAAAAATGAGGCCATGTGAACATTTTAACACTTCGGAGAGAAATAGAAAGAAAAAAAAAATACGTAATCTTTTCTTCGAAAGTACTGCAGCTGCTTCACTACTAATGTTCTTTATTTTAGTTTTTAGCATAACAAAAGATCTTGGAAATCAGAAACTGTTTTTGAAAAGATTAAGAAGACATTTTCTTGAAATGATTGGATTATATTTTACGTGCGAAAGTTTTTCAGCGTTTGATGTTTGAAACGTTGAGCATATTCAGTACGAAAATCAGAAATTATAGAATAAGAGAAAATATTGTTTATATTTTTACTTTATCGAAAGAGTGAGAAAACTAGAGAAAAATTTTAACATAATTTTACTATAAAAGCTACACTAGCTGTGTCTAACTTAAGTAAAGGAATCGAAGGAGAGATATGAAACAAAAAAATAATTAACCTCACAAAAAATATTTTTATAATTAGATTTATACATATAAATGCAGCTCAAGCTCCCTTGTTTTTATTAAAAAAGGAAGCAATTAAAATTTATTACTGCTAGTATAATACCCTTTTCTCATGTCACCTGAATTACGTCACTTGAATGTCTTTTATTTTTGCTTGGAAGTAAAAATTATTCCAAAGATATATAAATCTTTAACGTTATAATTTTCACCAAAGTGATGCTTATATTCGTATTCTATGGTTCAAGTGTAAATTAGAGTGACTTTTGACGAATTTGGCAAAAGTTTGACGACAAATTATTGATATGTATCGATAGTTGTTGGCAGATAGCAAAATGGGGTGTTCCAAACAAAATGATAAGAATGTAATATACGAATTTCAACGCTAAGAAAAAAAATATTGAAATTTAGGTAATTAATGAAACATTTTAGAACTAAGAAATAAGAATTTTACCTTTTCTAAAAAAACAGATTTATTTTCTTTTGGAATTCTAATTCTTCTGAGTAAAAATTAACCTTTTTAAGAACACCGTGATATGTGCAATACTATTCGTTAAATTTCTGTTTCCCTGCATCTATTTTCGTATAAAATCGGAAATTAAGAACATAATTGTGTATGAATCTCAAAGGAAGCGATTTGAGGTTTAGTTTTACTTAAAAAGTTTGTACTTCGAGACAGTAATCTAAAAAAAAAATTAAAAAAAATTAAATTAAATTAAATAAATAAAAAAGGAAATTTCATTTATCTTTTTCAGTTTACATATTTGTTCTCATTAAAATCTAGCGCAAAGCTGATTTACCCTCTTCAACTGTTCTTTCTCACATACCTCGTAATATGATGTCGATTCAATCCTCGCTTATTTATCCCCAAATAAATTTATCAGTCAAATTCATCTCAATCAAATGCTTGTCGTTTTTGAAAACTGTATATTCGATAATTATTGAAATCCAACCTTTAAAAAAGCATCATTACATCATATGCGTAATTGTTTTCTTTTGCTCTCCGAAAATTATTTTAAGAAAATAATGTAAATTATACATATCAGTTATCTTGTTCAAGGAAAGCAGCTAAATTCAAATTCGAAAAGAAAAATGAATTGAAAATGTAATGGATAACGAAATGTTAATCAAGTTTTTCAACAACTAAATTGAATTGTTTAATGGTTAAAAATTGTTTAATGGTACTAAAACGAATGGTCTGCTTTTTTCAAAATATCTGCTGATTTTCAAAAACGAATACCAGTCAAGTATATAGAACACGTGATCTCATCGGAATTGGTTAAACCTGATTTTAATTAATTTAATATATTTCTTTCATTTTATTTAATTATTTTCCCGACTTTCATCATTTTCGTACATGGTCTGCATTGTAACTCTGTTGAACTGCTGGCTTATTCTGATTGGAAGCTTAAACTTAAGATCTGTATATACCTAAATAGCTGAACTCTTGTTACGGCCAATAAGAACGCTTCCTTTCACTTTCTGAATTTTGTCAACTTTTTCACAGTAAAATGTTCTCAATTGCACGTTGCACTTTTGCTGCATTCGGATTGGCTAGGATAGATCCACCCACTTTTCTAATCTACAAACTTTAGCTTTTTACAGCTCTCGAAATACTTTTTCATAAATATTTTCATTTTTCTCACCTGAAAAGATAAAATTTAATTAAAATTCAATAGTTATATTTTTAATATCATTTATGTATAGTTTATATTGGACATTGGGAAAAAATCTTTAAATTCATCTAAAAACACCCGACATACATTAGCTATTAGAGCCCGACATGGGCTATGGGCACCAAACAGTTCCTCAACGTTTAATAAGTCCATATTTTTTTTTTATTGTTTGTAGGTTACCAAAGAATATAGTCTGCCAGAATTACATTGTTATCTCATCATTAAATCTAAAAAAAACATCGCCAAATCTAAGCGCCATTTTTCGCCAAATATGCACTTCACATCTGAGTACCATATTTTACATTCATTAGAACTGCTGCAAATCAAATTGAATTTTAGCTCGAAATACTCACGCCATGTGACATGAAATTTTCAGGAGTCTATAGGACCAATTCAGGTGCTATATCCATCACTTGAATGTTGTTCAAAATTGAGGGCTCTTTGTCAAAATAGACGTATTTTTCTGGAACTATTTAGGCAGTGCAGTAGTGGCACTTGGTGATTAGTAACACTTAAATCCACTACCAGTTGCTTATATGAGTTACAACATGAATTACAACGTGTTTAGTCTAGCTTACTGGTTCATAAATCAGTCGACTTAATACTTAATATCAGTGTAAAACCGTTGCTAATCATACACTATAGAAAAGAAAAACATACAGTAAAATACGTTTAACGCGAAAACGCTTGGGATGAAATATTTGTTAACATGCATTAATACAACGGTCCCGAGAAACTACTATATATTTTAATGCATCTTTTCTCTTAACATGAAACGAAAATCTCTTAACACGAAAATATTCTCTTTCTGGGAAACCCGTTTGAGAAAGTTTCTGTATTATTGAACTATCCTACTGTATCATCGGCAGAGTACGTTGCAGTAGATAATGATAAGGTGTATAATTATGCAGATAAAAATATTTTGAAGTTTGTTTACAGCTGAAAAAAAGTCATTGATGCACATTTCAACGACTAAAGCGAAATGAATATTGCAGCTCCTACTCCCAAGTCATCCGAAATGAAGAACATTCTAATGGTGAAATGAATAACAAAATGGACGATATCGAACACTTTAGTGCTAAAAAACAAAGCAAGAAAAATATTAGATTATTTTCCAAAAACTAAAAAAAAAAAAAAAAATTTCGTTTTTAAAAAAAATCTGAAGTTTTGTATTAAATTTTTTAGATTCTCTTAAATGTTTTTGTTTCAATGGTTTAAATATGTACATATATACATATCTATGCAATTAAAATAAACTCTAACAAATTTAATTTTGTTCATATATGGTTCTAGTGGCTTGGTTGGTTTGTCGCTGGCCTTCTGCACCCAAGGTTGTGGGTTCGACCCCGGACCAAGTCGGTGGATTTTCGTGATGCAGAAAATCGGCAGTGACCGTGTCGTATACGGCATGTAAAATATCCCTATAGTGTCTGTTTGGCTTGGGCGCTCTCAGCAAAATTAAATCCTGGTACAAGATCGCATCGTCAGAGCTCAGGTGTCTCCCTCTGTGGAGGAAACTGGGCGTCAAAATTACCTGCGGTGATTGGTATCCGCCTATACGGCGAAACACTAAAGAGTGATACCAGCTCTTGGGAATGTACTACGTCTGCAAAGGTAAAAATACCAATCTGCAGCCCATTGGATAAAAAAAATTTGCAATATCCTTTAACATGAAAAATATTTCAGTTTCGTGTCAAGTGATTTTCATTGTGTATTTCTTAAATTTCAAATTTTTATAAATATTTTGTTATAACTCATGGCAATATTTTTGTTAAAAAATGGAATTTTTAAAAAGGGGTTATTATTCAATATATAAATCGTTCTGTAAGTTTAAAGATTATAGATTAAATAATTATACAGATTATATGATTTATTCTTTTTTAGGATTTCAGCTGCAATGAGTGTGTGTTTCAAAAATTTTCTCAAAAATATCCTTGGTAAATTCGAAAAAAATCAGTATAGTTTTTATTATTAAAAAAAATCCTTTAATTCTGATAAATTTATTTATCTCTGTAGATGTATGTAACTTATTATTTGCCTTAACAATTTGTACTCGAAAGTTCTTAAGAAGTCATATATGTGTATGTCTGTGGAATTTTATTGCTTGAATATTATTCTTTATTATCTGAAAATAAAAAACATATATAGAAGAGAAAAATATTTTCTCGGGAAGAATAAAATAGAATCACGTTTTCACTTACTCTTAAGGGACCAAATTTTCACATTTTCTAACAAGATCACGATTGAATTTCCATCTCTTTTAGTCGAATTTTGCCCTACTTATTTTTTTCTCATGAAAATTCGAAACGTGTTGGGATATTCAAGAACTTATTTAGATATCTTAGAACATGTAGTTTCATCACAAACTTTGATACTATAAATAGTTTACAAAACAACTTTTTTAAGGCAAATATATATTCCTACATAATAAGTGTTATATTGAAATAATAATATGGAAATTTTCCGTAGTGATAGTTTGATTGATTTTAGAAGTTTGTCTTGTGAAGGGACAATAGCCGATGCAAATTAGGTTTGTTATTTAGTGTTAATGAAGTAGATAAGTGAGGATGTTGAGACTGTAATTTTAAAATGAATCTTTGAATGTTTATTCGAATTGGTAAGTTAAATTATAATTCGTGGGTTGGTCTGCGATACAAGGTGTTTAGTGTCAACACTAGTTAGGGTTAGAAGTTCCTCTCGATTAGCATTTCTCGCTTCTTTTGAATATAAACCATTAAAATATTTATATATCTAAGATATTACATTGAATAAAAGTTTTTAAATTTTGTAATGTTTTTGGCTCAATCTTCTTCAAATACTAATTCGTTCACATTGGTTCGTTTCAGCTTTAAATCAAAATCTTAATACAGAGAGATTGATAAGGAAGTATACACTTTACAGATGTTGTAAAACAGCAGCAATCAAAGCAAGCACCACACCTCAGCAAACCGCAAGTTAGACATACTGTTAAAGTTTGTGTCTCACCCCTGACGAAAGGGAAGTGGCAATAGCATGTGACTAGACAGCCAAAATGGCAATGTTTGCAGTGGAAAAGTTTTTTTGTGTTTTTGCATTTAGTAAAATGTTTCGGAAGCTGCTTTTTTGGTTATGTAACTCTTTGGTTAGTGTCACAGTTGAAGGACAATATTGCCAACTTCATTATCCAATTGGAGGGTACACCACCCCACTGGTCGGCCAACGTACGTAATTGTCTCTATTAACGTCTTTCGCAGCGATGGATTGGGCAAGATGTGGACTTGCCTTATGGCCACTTAGAAGTCCTCACTTAAAAACTTTGTGATTTCTTCCAGTGGAGATACGTAAAGGATAGGTTCATTCGTCTGAAGTGGTGCAAATCTGGCGGACAGAACTCGCGATCTATGGATCCGAAGCCTAGTAACTTGACCACTAGACAAAAGTAATCACCTCGGTCCAGAGGCTGTTAATGGGCTTATGTGTAAATGATACCGCTACAGTTTCTCTCCCACCAGTGAGTCGGTGGATCGGCGAACGAACGAGATATTTGTTATGGCGAGCGTGTGAACCGTTATGTTAATTGATGGAGTTGCGTCAAGAAAGTCTTAGGACTTTTGATTACTCTTCAAGTGGGAAGATGGCGCCATGACAGATCAAAAAGGTTTTGCGTTTTTCTCTTCAGACAAGGTCACCAATGTGGTGGATAGAACCCGCGACCTATGGTCATGAAGCCCAGTAACATGACCAGTAGACAAAAAGTGATCACCTCCCTTCGGAGGCTGTTACTGGCTTATGTAGTTAATACCGCTACATGTTCGTACCTTCCTATTGATCTTGATGAGCTGAAACAGCACGTGTCATAATCTCTATCCTCTATGGATTCAGATATTTTAATGCGCGTTTGGGCGAGAGTGGAACTACCGGCTCAATGTGTGATCAAAGGCTCACACATAGAAAATCTATGACTGTCTCAAACAAAACTTAAAATAATCCTATACAGGTGACATATAATATCTAGCTTTGTTCGTGATTTATAGTGTTTTGAAACTGTTTACTTCTTAATGAATTTCCCTGAATTTATATCTTACTTTGTTCACGTAAAAATACCCGATTAGTTGAGCTATCTAGTCGATTAGTGAGTTCCTTTAACCGAAGTTTACTTTCAGGTAAATTTTCAATTTAATGAAACTGAGCCTCAGAGTCCACACTAAGTGTGGAAATTACCAGGAGCTGGATCATATGGTGTCTTTTTCATTTTTTGACACCCTTATTCAGAACAAAAATTTATATATTGCTTTCTAATGCATCACTAATACAAAATTAATCGGTTCTCATAAGGCATTCTCTTAGTTACTAATCTGCCATAAAAATTTATTTTAAAAATGCATAGTCCTAAGACTGATGTAGAGTGTACCTCGTAAGAAGTTGTCCCACGTGTTTTCCTCTAAAGCTTCTTTATGACGTTGTTTGATATGAGAACAATGCTTTCTAAAGGGATAGTACAAGGGGTGATCAAATGAAAAGGTACGAAACGACATAAAAATGAAACAGTTAAATATTTGCATATTCCGCCAAGGGAGAATGTAGCGAGACATCTCGGGATGCCATTGGAGACTCTGACTGGGATCAGATCATGCGCGGGTGCCCGCATGCGCAGGAGAGAGCAAAGGCTCTTATAAAAAGCGGCGTCCAAATGATGCGAGCACAGAATTACTCGAGCACAGAAAAAGCATTAACTCCGATGTGTACTGTGAGACACTCCGACGCCTACGCAGGGTCCATCAAGAACAAAAGATCGGGGCTGCTCACGGAGGGTGTGGTTCTGCTCCATGATAACGCGCGTCCCCACGTCTCCAGAGTCACACAAATGGAACTGGACAAGTTCCAATGGGAGACGTTGGACCATCCATCCTACAGTCCGGACATGTCACCCTGCGATTTCCATGTGTTTGGTCCACTGAAGAAACACCTGAAAGGAAAGCGCTTCAACACGGACGACGTACTCAAGAACACTGTGAAGGACTGGGTCTCGTCACAGCCACAGGAATTCTGGGAACAAGGAATCCTGCGGCTTGTTCATCAGTGGGATCGTTGTGCTCAGGCCTATGGTGTATATTTTGAATAAAGTCTATATTTGTACCCACCGTGTCGTTTCGTACCTTTTCATTTGATCACCCCTTGTAACATATGCAAATAGAAATCACTGTTTAAAACAATATAAAAATTGTATTAAATGATATCTCGAGTATACTACGAAGTGTCAACAATTGTCAATAGAATACTAAATGGAAGTCGTAAAGTTGTTTAGTAATCTAGAAACAGATATTGAATTGGGAAACGGCTTTGCTTAATCCTACTGGAA
>BMAO01018788.1:0-26276 GCA_019973975.1 Trichonephila clavata | reverse complement strand
ACAGCTAATAACTGGAACTGTTCCTGCTCATAGGCATCATGGCTCATGAACACAGTAATAATAATAATATAATTTTTTAAAGTTCTTGATGTGTTTTTGCCTGGCAAAATTATTTGGCAGTTTAATACATAAGTTACAAATTTTGGAATGGTATGAGTACTGATTTAGCATTTCTTTGACAAACTTTGAAGTAATTTAATATTTTGCTCAAGTATAATTTGGAAACTGAAAAGTTTTCTTGAAATTTAGGATTTTCTGGTAAACTAATACTATATTAGTTAATTATCTTGCTTATAAGTAGTAGAAACTGTGATTTTGATTAGAATGGAACTCAATTTATTCATGATAAAACTTTAGTAAATTCTTGATGTATAATAATGATTTTAATCTAAAAAAAATATATTTTTCACACGTTTTTAACTTCAGAGTGAGAATTCTGTATCATTTTTCCCTCTCTCTGTCTGATGTTTTTTTATCTTCCTTTTTTTTTAAGTGTAAATATAAATATATATAAAAATACTTTAGATACATATTAATGATAACAAAATAATGAAATGTCAATACATTTCTCCAAATAAGTTTTTAGTTTGCATGCACTACACATACAATACCCTGGTCAAGATACATAACCAGTAGAAATTGCGAATGGGAATTTAATGCAACTATTCATTTTTATATATATTGTATTGAATTTTTTCTCTTTTTTTGCAATTCATTGTGTTGTAAAAATAAAATTCATTTTCATCATGATAAATATTTATTACTATTCAAAAATTTTCATATTAACTCAATCCAATATGCTAATTTCTATTTTACAGTTTAACTTGTATTTTGGAGCCATCTATTGTTTATAGATAAGTTATACTATTTTTTATAAATTATATGTAATTAAATAAGAAAAATACATTTAAAACTGAGGATAATCAAAATTGAATTTCTGAAAATCATTGCACCTTTTCTGATGAAACATTCCCTTAATATTGTATAATAACTTTTAAAAAGTAGATCAACATGTGTTATAGGCACTTTGCACAAAGACAAGTTTAAAAAGTATTGAATTTTTGTTATTAAAAATTGTAGATCTTCTGTACACAGTGCTCGAAATGAGCTTAAACTAGCACTGTTTGAAACACAAAGTATTTATATATAAAATAACGATACTAACTTTAGCTATAAAAATCACCAGGTTTGTAAAAAAAAACTTTTTTCAGTTTTAAATTGGGGCACAGTTTAGCAAGTTTGAGTTTTATTGCACAACTTTTAAGTACTAAGATATAGTACTACAATATATTATCATGTAGTTAGGTACATCATGAGAATATTCAGTTTTATCTGCAATACTTGAATTCAAAAATCTAATTGCAGTATTAGCTGAGGGCGATATTTAGATACATCATTTTCAGTAGCGTTTCATCTCTTCGAAATATTGTTTGCTCACAGCAACCTGAGAATGTTTGGGCCAACAAGAAAAGATTAATGATAAAGCTTCCACGTTATATAGACTATTTTTCAAAACAAAAATTAGCTTTGAAAACAATCTTAATTAAATAACAATGAGAACTCAAAACATAAAGAAGCAGAAATGCTTTTAGTAATGAGAACTGAAATAATTAACCATTTCACACTACAAGAGTTATTGGGTTTTAAAATATTTTTAATTCAATTTAAGAGTGGAAAACTGCTTTAAAATGAAACCAAAACCTAAGCTCTTCAAATATCTTTAAAACTAATTTATTATCAGATCTGAAATTTGGTGGCAAGCTTCTCAATGATATGGGTCACAAGAAAATGTCAAAAAATTGTTTTTGAAATGTTTAGGGCAGTGTGTGGCCTTAACATAGTATGATTTGTACCAATACATTGTGAAGCCTTTAAAGATGTTATAAAATAATAACATTTAGCGCTTTGATAGTCTTAATAATTATTACCTACAAATGTTTGAATTTTTTTTTATATAAATCATTGTCTCCTTGGAAAAAAATACAAATCATACAAAAATATGGGATTAATTTTAGAAATTATTTGAAACATGCTAAATTATTTTCATTAAAATTTTTACATTTTGGAACATACAAAATTATTGTTAGCTAGTTTAAATTAGTAATTAAAACTATTTAACGTGCATCATTTATCAACATTTAATTTTAATATTACATGATTTTATACATGTGAAAGTTTTATTTTTTTGACTAAGAAATTCATTGCACTTTAAAAAAATACATTTTTCATATTCTTTTGAAACACTATCAGTGCATTGCTTCATTATGCTTCATCATGAAGAGTATTTTTTCTAAGATGTATTCAAAAAAGATTTTTTTTTTCTCAGTTTCAATCTTTATTGCATTAATATGGATATATAAAATTGAAACATTGTTATTGTACACTAATTTTTTAAACAACTGTTCTATAAAAATTCCCAAGACATAGTAAAATCTTGCGAAATATTTGAGGAATCTGCAATGAAATAACACATTTGCCAGCTTTGATTGTCTGACTTTACTTAGTAATCATCATTTACAAAGATTTGAAATTTCTTTTAGAAATTTCTCTTTAGACGGTCTTAAAAGTTTAAAAAAGAAAATACTCTTTCACTATTAAGTTAAAGAAAAAAATCATGTTAATACATAATTATTTAGAAATAATGATTAAATGTTATTGGATTATTCTTTATTACAAATTATTTCTTATGAGTTATTGAATTGCATTTAAATTGTCTAATTGATGTAAACCAAACAAATATTTCCATACAATTTTAAAAAATAAAAGGATAATTAACATTAAAAACTTTGATGTCCAAGCAATAATACTGAAATGGATTTTCAAGAATAGCAAAAAGGAAACTTTATATGAATATTAGAAAATAAGTTAAATTCACAGGCTTTTTCGTAATTACAAGAAGTTTCTATTTAAAAAAAAATATAACCAATGTCACAAATTTGGTAAGAAATAAATAAATTTGCTTACAAAGAATGGATGAATGTATCCATCTGCTCTGAAACATGACACATTTTAGAATGTAAAAATAATATTGTTAAGGTCGGGGTTCCAGGATTTCAAAGAGCAAGTCAATTCTTCAGGAGCAATGAAAACTTATCCTTTTAAAACATTCATGAGAAATGCCACAGAACTAGAATTCCCTTAATAAATCCAGAAGTTCTTCACAGCACTCAGACACAACTAGCAGTGTCCAGGAATACAAATAAGTAATGTATTCAGGTAACGGTTATACATTTACGTGGAATCTCTATTATCCAATCATCATAATAAGTTGATTTGCAGTCTCTTGTCCTATTCAACAGCCGAAGTATTAACTAATCGCTCTTGCTGACTTTTCTGTAGACTAAACAAATTTTTGTTTCGGTGAGCCACTCCCTATTACAGTCTGCACGAATTTTTCGAGAAAAATTCGCTTACATCATGAATTTTGATATTAGTATATTTCTCATATTTCCAGAAGCAATTTGTTCAATAGAGCGTTGCATAATTTTTTAATCACAATGTGGCTGGCACTAATAAAAAATAATTACTAAACCTAAAAATATTCAAAAATTCGAAGTCAAAGGATAGAAGTATAAACTAAACTTAAATATAATACTATAAACTAAAACTATATATATATTTACTCACAATACAAACACTAAAATAGTAGAAAATATATTAAAACTATTTAATGTACTAAAAAGAATTTAAAGAATATAAAATAATAATGTTTGCAAATTCGAAAGTTAGCGCGCAATCACAAGTGTCATACCATTAGCTGTTATTTGTTTACATGATACAACGTTTTTAATCACGTGATGATGGCCACGATCGCAGCGCCCTCTAGTGATGAATCGACCCCATTCTTTATGTAAAATGAATCGCTATCATTGTTGCTCCATATTTCTCTTAAATCAATCAATCAAAAACGTGGTTCCAATGTTTATTTCAAATTCTATTTGAGGCATGACGTTAAATAGAGAGAACTTTTTGAGTTACTCACGACTTGGGTGTTCCTTTTCGGCACGGTCAAAGGAAAAGAGGTTGCTTGTCATTGGTAGATGTGCAATGACGTCCTTATTCAGGGTTGCCTGGTTTGGCGTTATAGCATTTTTCTATGCCCTAGTGGTTCATTGAAACAAGAGATATTTCTCCATTTGGGAGATTGTTTTTCAGGCAGTTTTTTCTTCCATGTCTTGAGTATAATAGTGAAATTCCCTTACTTATCTAATTTTCACTGTAAAAATAAAAATCTGTTTTTTTTTTCATTCACCTAAATCAAAATTTTTAGTGAATTTAATTTTGCAGAAGAAATATATATTTGAGCTTAGTAAATGAGAAACTTAATTACAAATAAAAAAAGATTGTTATATAATTTTTTAATAACCCATTTACTGTGATTAATAATACTTTGAAAATGAATTACGTATTTCGACTTTTATCCTTATGTAAGATATAAGAAGGTTAATTGCAAGCAGAGAGAGAAAATTGATGTTTTTTTATAATATATGTTGGTATATTAAAGCACATTTTTGTAAATGAAAGTACTTTAATTAAATATGTTCATGTAAGTGTTATTTTAAAATGTGAAAATATTATCTTAATTTCTGTTATGTAATCAGGTGATTTTTTTTATGTGTGAAAGACATATTTATTGACATTTTAAACTGATTTGTCCAATAATCTATTTTCTTTTTATTTTTAGAATTAAATTTACTACAAAATTTTTAGCTATTATAAACTAAACTATAAATAAAGCCTATGCTTAAATTTTTATTTTCTATCTTTAGTAAAATACTATAATAAAGTGATTCCTGGCAGTTGCATAAAAATCATATACTGATACTTTTTTTCATACATTTTTAATGCGTTCTTCTGTAGCATATGGTAAATGATTATTGTTTGATTTATAAATGTGTGTGTGTGTGTGTGTGTAGTTCTATTTTGTTTAAAGGAAGAAAAATAAAAACATGGAAGAGGGAGAGAGAGCTACAGATTTTTATTCCTTTTTTATATTTGAATAATCAGACAACCTGATCATACTTCTTATCAGAAATTCCATTATAAGAGGAGTACAGAATGATGGGATGCAAACCCCACCCAAAGACGAATAAATTTTTAATTTTAGCATGAAGATTAATTCTTGGTGTTTTCGTCTATGTATTTTTTTTAAATATAATCCTCGTCATAAAAATAATCTGTGTACACTACTTTCCATTATTATATATATATATATAACTCTACTTTTCGTTCTCATAAAAGTGAACATTTCAAATCAATAAATACTATAGTGTTGTATTCAAATCATGGAATTCCTGATAAACCATGCAAGGAGCAATCTTCATCTACTTGATAGAATGTGTAATATGTTTATTAACACATAGTGGTAAGATTGGCCTAAGTTATAAGAAAATAAATATATATTTATATTTATGTTTTTCTTTTATTTGTAAATTGAAATGAGGATGCTGTTATTTTTTCTTTCTTACCAAAGAGGTACTAAGATAACCCAACAAAAGTTTAAGGCTTCAGAACAAGATTCCCCTATAAGGTTATTAAATCTTATTAATCTTACTCATTCGATACATAGGTTGCATTTTTAATAATTGATTGAAAGGTTATATTTATCATATTTAGAAGCAACGCAAAGACTTAATTTTTAACCACAGGTTGATGACAAGAACGACACCTGAGATAACACTTCTCTCTAATAGCTTTCACACCAAATTCAAACTAACCATTTGAACTATCATTAACCCATTAAGGATCCAAGCTTAAACTATTTTTCTTCAAGATATGAAAATAAAATTAATATACAATCAACAATTAAAAGTACGAAAAAAAATTTAAATTTTACTTTAACTAAAAATTAACCAAAAAAAAAAAATGTTTTAAAAATTAAAAATTTAATTTTCTGTTTTCGCAAAGCCGGTCTCCTAAATGGGTTGTTAACACAAAGCTTTTAAACTTTCCCAAAGAAATATAAAACGCTAGAAAGCATTGTAAATTTCGACACTAATGTAAACATCCGAAGAGAACCCTCAGCTCGTAAGGCCTTTTCGGCTTGTCATTTTGCTCATAAACACTGCATCCCTTCCCCCCCCCCATCCCACAGGAAACGAGGGGGAGGGGAGGGGAGAGAATGTTCTTTACTCAGACTTCGCGGAATCTTGGACAATGGTAAAGCGATGGTATCTGTTTTTTCTTGAAGACGGAGAGGCAGAACCATATGTCTAAGGCAGGGGTGACCAACCTTTTTGGGAAGAGTGCCACAATATGATTAAAAATTATGTGGGCCACTTGTAACTTTTCCAACAAACAAAACAACAGGAAAAGGTGAAAAAATTTTACCTGTAGGCTTATTATGGAATTTTTACGCAATTAGTGCATTTTTATGTAAATCTAAGAGTGGAATTCAAAGATAATATAATAAATAAGACAAAAGTACAAACTTAAGTTTTATAGTTAATTAACTTTTTACAAGTTCACAAATTAATTAGGTTAGCTATAAAAAAAAATAACTTGAGACATCTAGTTCTAAATAATTACTAAGCAGTCAGTACTTTTTTAACGTGGCTTTTGAATTTGTAGTCTTTTTTTTAACCAACTCATTAATATTAAGATTAGTATTCGGAGATGCTAACAAAATTATGTTGTTTTTTAGGTGTATATCAGTAAATTTTGAGTTATATTTTGATTTTAATATATTCATAACAAAAAACATTTGTTCAAAACATATTGATCCAAACCTACAACAATATCTGACAGCCAAATCGAGTAAATTTGGAAATTGCTTGCTCGTACAACTTTTCAAAATTCAACATAATTCGGATTCCTTGCAGTTCAAATAAGTTCCTTATATTTTTGCTTTTTTATGTAGTATGGAGCTGTAGATCAATATTTCCGATTTGGGTTTCAGGTGGGTAACAATAAACGTTTTGCCGAGAAATTATGGAAAAAAATGTATGGAAATATCAACATTTTTTTATGTTTTTTTTTTTTTTTACTACTGTCTTGAAAGTCATTAAACCTAGCACTGAATGAATATTGCAAAATGGATATTAAACTTTTAAAACTATCGTAACTCGATGCATTATTAACTTTAATTGATAGTTCGTGCATTAAAGTGAAATTGTTAATCTTTATCTCCAAAATCGAGAAGAAAAGAAGATACATGATCAATAATGGTAGGAAAGAGTATACTCTTTTCATTGTAGTCATAAATTTAAATCATTTAAATGCCTCATTGTATTGGCAAGCAAAGCTAAATCTCAAACTCAATCTGCATTCTTGAGTATCAAACACTCACTGGGTAGTTCTCATTGTTTTCTTCCAGATATTTTAAAACATGCTCCATCAAATTCCAAAATCTCACGAATGCACTTCCTTTGAAAAGCCTGCTCGCACAAGAATGAAGGAATATTTTCTACTTTATAATTTTCTACTGTAATTCAATTAAGTGTATTTAAAATAAATTTTGATGTCTTTGTTTTTTGTCTGGGACAACCGCATTTCAATAAAACTGTAGTTGTTGACGATGATGAATGCCCAGAGGAACCGAGCTCACCCAAAGAGGGTTTTAGAGCTACAACCGATCCCTCGGGAAACAACCACCCTCACGTCCAATTTTTATTGTAAAAAAAAAAAAAAATCAAAGTTTACATTTTAAACAATTCCAACTTTTTTACAAATACAAAAGAAATAATAAAATTATACAAAACAAATGTACCATAGACAAAAAAAAAACAACAAAAAAACAGGAAGCATAAATAATTACATTAAAAAAAGTTTCCTTGGAATCAAATTTTCAGTTGATGACACTACTTCCTGTTGATATTTTCCCGCCATTTGGTTCAGTTTTCAGAAAAAGAAAATGATTCATCCGAAGGAGGATTACTTTTTTTGCCAGATCTCCCCCCCCCCCCCATTTTTTTTTAAAGAAGCATAAAAAAAAGATAGCAGCAGTGAAAAATGAATAAATAAATAAAGAGAGAGAGAAAAAAAGGGGGGGGGATAGATTATTGGATTTTATTGGAGACTAGCTGCATGGCCCGGCGTTGCACGGGCTTCTTCAAGTGTATAGACATTTTTGCCTCTTAATATTTCCCCTTCCCGTATCAGTCTAAGCACTCTTCCTGATGTGTTTGTGAGTTCCATATTAATAGATCATTAAAATACCCTATTTCGAAACTTCTTCCACCATTTTGCTCCATTCGGACGGGTCTGTTTCCCGTGCGATTAGCCCGGCGTTGCACGGGCTCTTACCGAGTACATCACTTTATCTCCATGGAAATTTCCTTTTTCTCTCTCGACGCATTTCTAGGAGAGTTTTTTTCTATATTTATGTCATTAAAATTCTCTTTTTATCCGAAATTTATTCTATTATATACTTATTGAGAATATTTCTTTTCCCTCGTTTAACCCGGTGTTGTACGGACTTTTTGGAGTATAAAACTCTTTTTCCCTCTTTTTTCCCTCAAAGATAACATCAAATTTCAATTTTCGATTAATAATTTACAAAATTAATCTTATTTTATCCAACGGAAGCAGCCATTTTAAGAATTTTAAAGTAATTTAGTAATGAATTATAAAAAACAATACTATGTTTTAGTCTTTTTAAAAAAAAATATTAATTTACATCCATATATAACTGCATGGTCCATCGTTGCACGGAATTTTTCTGTATAACTGTTCTTGTTATTCTGTTTATCACATACCCAATTAATATGTTTGCCTACGTACTCTCCGAAAGTTGTCTTTCCGCGCATGCAACATAAGCCCTCAAATTCTTGAATTCCTTCGTAGGCTTACCACTATTATTATCGGCAGGGGTCAATTTTGAGAGTTATTTTATAAAGGTAAAATTTTACCAATATGCTTAAAAAACAGTTTATCTTTTTTCGGAATTTAAAAATTTAAAAAAAACCATAGATATTTGCGTTTTAGAAATTGTGTTTTTAATAAAAAAAAACATCTCAAATAAATCACATATCAAAAGCAGTTATTTTTCAATCAAAGTGAATGAATCAGTCAATAAAATTCCAGTAAGGCTGAAAATTGTATTTTGACGACAACATATGTAATTGTAAGACTTTGATTTCAAGGATATATTTCAAGTTAATCACATGTTAAAAGCCCTTTTCTTAAATCTGTGAACGAATTAAATCAAAAAAGCTACGTCATAAAATTTCAGTTCACCTGAAATCAATTTTCAACGCTATATTATGTCATTGTGTCATATGTTATGGCTGCATTGCCCGACCCTGAACGGTTTTTAGAGTGTATAATATTTTTGCCAATAGAAATTTCCTTTTCCCATCTCGATGCCATTACTTCCTCGGTTGTGTGTGATTTCTATATTTTGTCATTAAAATTCCCTTTTTCGCAATTTCTTCCATATCTTTGTCCTGTCGGACGGGTCTGTTTTTCCTGGCGTTGCACGTGATTTTTCCAGGAGTATAAATTTATCCCAAAGGAAATTTCCTTTTTCCTTCTCGATGCCAGCACTTCTGGGTAGGACGTGATGTGAAGGATTTCTATACTTATGTCATTAAATTATCTTCTTTCCGAAATGTCTTCAATTTCTTTTCCTTTACAAACAGATTTCTTTTTCCTCAGCTTAGTTCGGCGTTTACACAGGCTTTTTCGTGTATAAAACTCTTTTTCAGTCTTTTCCCCTCAGTGATAAGATCTTTCTTTATATTTCTATTTTTAATTTACAAAACTAATCTAGTTTTATCCACAAGAAAACAGACAATGTACTGTATTATTATTAAATAATTAATTTTGTAATGAATAATACAAATCAATACCGATTTAGCTTTTTTTTTAAATATAAATTTATATCCGTTTTTATTAAAAAATGAATGAAAAATGACTGCTTATTTCTAGATGTTTGGTTCTAGCTGTATTAAAAATATGTAACTATGAAAAAGAAGTATGGGAGTGTAAACCTAGACACATACATTTGCTTGAAATCACTACATAAAAAACATTCAAACTGAAAATAATACTATCATATAAAAACATTTTAGCATTTTATTATATTCTTAACGTTTTTTACACTAAATCGTTTTTTTTTTTAAATAAAGAAAACTATCTGTTGTGTGTATCAGAAAGGCGTCTTTTTGAACATACTCCATAAGCCTCACACACACATGCACAAACTGGTCAATTCTGTCGTATGTTTGGTGACTTTAGCAACTTTATTCGTCGCATTTTTATGGCTCCTTGAAATGGAAAAGTGCCTTTTTAAAAATATTTTATGTGGAAAAAAACATAAAAAATAGAAACAATTTTCAAAATTACGAAATGTCCTAAATTCTTAGAAAATATAACTTTTACAATATTTCATCTCAGTCTAACCTAGCACCGTCTAGAAATATATATACAATTTACCAATCTACTTTTTAAAAAAAGAAAGTTATGACTATGTTTAAATTTAAATTCAAGAAATTTAGAAAAATATGTAAAAAATGTAAAACACCTTAGAATTTGGGGTTTTAATAATACATTTCAAGTTAGGCTCACGTTAAAAGCATTTATTTTTTAAACAGAGTAAGTAAAATAGAGCAATTCATGAAATTCCCAGTTTGGCTGAATACTGATTTTCAACGCCTGCTTTTGTCACTGTTGTAACAATAACATTGCTGCAACAATGGAGACAAATCAAAGTTTGCACGAAAAAAACGGGTTTTTTGGAGGTTTTTGATTAATATCTTTTCAACTAATTACAATATCGGAATATAAATGGGCAATACGGCTTCCTCGGAAAATTCCCGATCTTTTGGTACCTTCCGCGAGTTTCTGCGCGGTGCGGTTCGTGAGAAGATAGACGGCACATAGATAGATAGATAGATAGATAGATAGTAATAGATACGTTTGTTTACCTTCGGATTTTAATAGTGTAGATTATCGAGTTGCTTGTCCTTGGAATATAATTAAAGCTTACTAAGTTGTTCGAGCATAGGTGTTATTTCAATCTTAAATAGTATCTTGTGGAAAAATATCAGACTTCTCCGGTAGATTGCAGACAACTTCTGTATGGTTTGAGAAATACTACAATTTTCTACCGTTTAAATAAACGACCTAGAGTTAATCTACAGGTTATTTAAGGGGGGAAATTACCCTAAGTAGAGCAAGCTATCATTATCTAATTTCTTCATTTTAATTGTGAAGCTTTTCAAAAAATGTGTTCAAAATTTCGTCGCTATTGTTACATTATTTAACTAGTTATTTAAATTTTTTCAACAGTACGTTGAAGGAAAAATCGAAACTAGAACAAGTAACTTCTGCATTAAACTCTTTCATTTATTTTTCTGACCTTTCAAACTTTAAATAGCTTTTCATCAGGTTTTTTTAAAAATTTTTTACGATTATAGTGTTTTCAAATTTCTGAGGTTTTTCTTCTGTATTCAGTATTTTGTACTTCTGTATTTTGAAACATTTTCCGGCTATTTTGTATATTATGCTTGATAGCTATTTTGGTGATAGCTATTTTGATAGCTTGATGTTTGATAGCTGTTTTGTGCAATATGTTTGATGGCTATTTTGTATAATATTTATGATAGCATATTGTATAATATGTTTGATGGCTATTTTGTATATTATGTTTGATGGTTATTTTTTTCAGTTTGTTTGATGATATGTACGTGGAATAAGAATTGATGGGATGATATTTTTTAAGAAAAAATCACCAAAGTTAAATACAGCTGTTTTTTTTACGGATTTTTATAGAGTGCGACATGAAACAAAAATGCAAAAATAAAAGCATCACGCGTAATACCAATTCCATGCACAGAATGATGTAGAACACTTCTAAGAATATTGGAGGGGGAAAGAGAAGTAGCTCAAAAATAATAAAATTTGTAAAAGTAGTATGAGTTTTTAAAAATTTAAATACATTTCCAAAAAATTTAATTTTAAAATAATTGTTTCTATAAAAATATTGCTTTTCCTATTAAATGTATATTTCATGCGTTTTCAAGAAAGGTTTATAAATATAAACATTTCCATAAAAATATTTAAATAAAAAAATTAGCACCCATGTTACCGTGTCGCTTTCTGAGAGGCGTTACTTTTGTCTCGAAGGGGTGAAAATAATAACAATTTTCGAAAGGATATAATTCTTTGAAATTAAAATTGGAATATTTTACACATTATTTATAAAAATACACTGTGCATGCTTTTTCCTAAAATAGTAGCCTTTGATATACAAAACTTTATAGAATTATAAAATGTATCATACTCTTTAAACGCTACCTAATTTTAGTATTGTATTTCAAAGTATTTGTAAAATATTGAAATTTTTTTTAAAAAAATTTAAAATAGTGAATAGTGAAGTGTTAAATAGACATATCTGAATAATAATCAAAGGTTTTTTAAAATAAAAGAGGTTTTAGTTTGCTCTGCAGCGACAATTTTGTGAAAATTTCTTTTTACAATCATGAAATGTTAACACCTTTCAATTATGTCCCATTTTTAATAAAATATCATGTGGTATTCATCATAAAAAGAGAGCTGCAAACGCTATCTGATCAACTACAGTGAAAGTCGTTTAACAAGATACTGTGAGGACTGAAATATTTTTTCGTGTTACAGAATATTGAAAAAAAAACATATATTCAGCAAAATTAAGTTTGTTCGAGCATATTTTATTTGTATAGACATGTACATACATGCATACATTTCACAAAAAAACAATGAAACGAAAACATTCACTTGAACTAAATAAAACTCAATATAAAATTTTCAAGTTTTTTGAGAAACAAAGCATTTATTGAGTTTTTGAAAAATAATCTGATATTTTTCTTCACATTGTTTTATAGTATCAAATTGTCTCCAAATTTTTTGATCTCATCCATTTTGTTATTCATTTCACCAACTGAATGTGTGTCTAAATAATTTCGTATACTTTTTTTTCATGATGTTCCTTATTTTGGATGTTTTTGTGGGGCGTTTGTAAGGGTGGAGAGTGAAATTAGCCTAGATAAACAAAATTGGAACGTGTCACAGGCTTTTCTAAAAGGTATTTCAAAATCAAGTTCACCTTCCCTCTACGAGACATGGGAAAAACCCTTCTTTTTCATTTCACGCCCTATTAAAATTTCGACTGCGTGGCTGGGGATTTCCGTATTTTGTTGTAACTAATGCCACCTGTCTGACGATGTCAGACCGAAGCTTGCGAAAGGGCTAGATGTATGCCTATCGTAAGCCGTACTTTGAGCACCGTACTGGTGACAGTACGTTTTGGTTCAGTTCTACGCCAATTTTGAGGGAGAACACCCTAGGGTTCGTCAGGGGCCTTCCACCTCTCTTCCTCATCCACCAACCTCATGAGAGGACTTGCGGCTCGACAGCTATGTTATTTAGAGTATCCCTATGCCGCAAAGGCACTATATATTTACAAACATCTATGTCTTTCCCGGGATTCGAACCCAGGCCCTATGGCACAGCAGTCAGCGTCGCTAACCACTATACTGGATGGGTGACTCCGTATTTTGTTCATTCCCTTATAGGAATTCTTTTCGTGGTAAGAGAAAAATGCATGAAAATACGTAGCAGTTTGTCAGGACCGTGGTATTTTTTCGTGTTAACCAATATTTCATCTCGTGCGTTTTCGCGTTAAGCGAATTTTACTGTATTGGATGAATAAATTTGTTATTTTTTTGTTTTAATCTCCTTTTTAAAATAAAGAACGTTTATCAAGATAATTATGATATAAATCTGTAAATCTATGATTTAACATACATAAATTTTGATTATTTCAATTTATTTCGTTTTAGCACTTGAGTTTGACATACCTTATTTATATTTATAGCATGTTTAAAAGACTATTTATATAAATTACATTCTTAGTAAATTATATTAATGCCATCGTATCAAAATGTTATGTTCCTTAGCCAGTAACAGATAAAACTCTTTTATAGATCGTATTTGTAATGTTGTCGTTGCGTATTTTTTATATTTAATTTAGGATATAAAAAATTCAGCCATTCTGACTAAATTTATGTCTTAGAAAAAGAAGTATAAAGATGGAAATAGCTATAAGTTTTTTCAACAAATACCGATGCAAAAGGTTAATGTACTTTCTCAGATGAAGTTAAAAAAGAAAATTTCCACCAGGTACCAAGAAAAAAATTACTTTGAGAGTAAATCCAGCAAGTTAAAAAAAAATCATTCAGTTTGTTTATAGTAAATCCTACAAATGAAAAGAAAACAAATTCAAATGGGATGGAAATTAAAATTTGAATGGCATCGCAAATTTCTTAACCTTCTTATATTAATAGCATTTTTCAATATATAAAACACTGGGTCTGAAAGTATCCAAAACTTATGATTTATTATTACGAAACTACCCTTTAGAATGTAGTAAACTGTTCATCCGTGGATTGAAAACCACTAAGCAATATTTTGGGTCTAGTCCGATTGGCCGCACGTGCGCGCATTATTCGGCAATCGTAGACCATAAACTTGTTACACTGACTTCATTGTAAAGATGCGGACGTCACATCAAAAGGTGCAGTGCGTACTTTGGTTAATGGAATTTAAATCAGTCATGCGTGTACAGAGATGTGTTCGAACAGATTGGAATGTCGTTATTGGCTTTCCTAATAGATTTATCAAGACTCCTACAAAATGAATCTCGCACACGATCAACAGTGTCTTTTACCATTAAAACTTAAGGATACTTCATATTTTGGGACACCAAGTCCCCGTCTCCTTTACAGTTCTTTCCCGTTGGTGAATAGATTTTGATATCGAGGATCGACAATCCATTCTGTTCGAACAAGTCGCTGTACACGCTTGACTGATTTAAATTTCGTTCAACGAAGTACACACTGCATCTTTTGCTATGGCTTTCAAATCTTTACTAATGAAGTCAGTGTAACAAGTTATCGTCTACGACTGCCGAAAAATGCGTGCACGTGCGACCGATCGGACTAAAGTTAAGAAATCTCGGAGGGGTTTCCAATGTACGGATGAACAGTTTATTACATTCTGATGGGTAGTTCCGTAATAATAAATCATAAGTTTTGGATACTTTAAGCCCGGACACTCTGCATAATATACATTTTGCCATGTAAATGCCGTCTACTTGTAAATCTAATAGCGACTGTAAATTGGTATTTTTAACAAACTTGTATAACATATACTTTTAGAAATAAATTTATATAACTCTAGAAATATGTTAATATCTAAGATATTGTACTAAAAAGTGAGAATTACAATAATTTTTGAGTAGAAACTTTTTTAAATAATTTTGTTAACTTAATGGACGTTTTATAGATTTCGAACAGCGATAAACCCAATTTCTAACTGGTCATGGCAACTTTAAAAGCTACTTGAAGAAATTTAATTTAGTTCCGTTATCTTTCTGTGATTGCGATATTGGTGGAGAAGAAAATGTAGAACATGTGCTCCTTTTGTGTTCCAAGTTTGAAAGAGAACGGAATATCCTAAGACTCGCATTCAAGGGGCTTAATGTAAACTGGCCTCCGAATCTTCCTCAACTGGTTTCCACCAGAAGTGCTTTTAAAAAGTTCAGTGAGTTTGTTATGCGTATTTGTAATTCTTCCTAACCTCAGAAGATTATTTAATTTTTTTAAAAAATTATTTTTTTTTATTCTTTTGTATTGTGTGCTTAATAATTACCTCTATAAGCTCTGTGTGATTCTTTGTGGTGCACGGGGATTTTATCATTGTTTCAATAAAAAAAAAAGAAAAAAGAACAGCGATAAAATAGGTAGGGCTAAAGAAAATTAAAAAAGAAGAGATTGTGGGAGGAGGAGGAGGAGGAGGAGAGAGGTGTAAAACATGATTTTTAACTACGATTGTGCTTTGCTTAAAGTTGTTATTATTACTGCAAAAAATGTATGTGGGTGTCTCATTTGATGAAAAATTAAAAAAAAACTATATTTGAACGTTTTAATAAACGTGTTAAATGCATCATTTAGAAACAATCACTTACCTTTCTCAAAAAAATTTGAAAATTGTACTTGAAAAAATTCAAAAAAGATGTTATTGCAATAATATAATACTTGTTAAAAAAAGGAGGGCATAACTCCCAATTTCGAGAGATCCTTTCAATCATTCGTTCCTCAATAGAATGTTTGAAACCATTGCCACTGTGAGTAAATCGAAAATTTTAAAAATTAACTTTGTTTAATATTTAGTTTGATAAAAAAAATGTGTGTAAAGGACATTTTAAAAGCAGTGAATTGTTTTTTTATGCATAATTAACTTTGAAAAACATTTTAAATACTGATAATTTATAATTATTTTTGATAAAAGTTAATCCGAAAACACAATAGTACTTTTTTTTCTATATTTTAAAGAAATCAAGATATTTCGCACGAATAAAAAGAGAAAAAAAAATTATTTTAGTCTAATTTCGCTAAATAAATAAGCGAATAAATTTTTCACAGCATTGCTTACAATCCTTTAATAACTTTACAAAAAAGAAATGGAACAAAAATAAAAAATAATTTTTAAGTTGATTTTTTCTACTTCAATATCCTTGTTTCGTTTTTCAAAGTAAGGTCTATGATTTAGCATCGATTCCCATTCGCTTATGCGGTAATGTAAGTTTATTTTCTTAATTCTTCCAAGTTAATTGAATACTATTGTCAGAGTTATCATTTTTTGTTTGAGCACACTAATCACACACAAAATTATCGACGCTTTTATTTTTATAAACAAATTAATTCGCAGTTTAAGTTGACTGACTACGTTCGGAGCCGTAATTTTGCAAAAGCGTACAAATTAATTTTTTTTTTATGTTTAGTGTCACCAGAATTAGAATTGACATAACAAATTGTTTTAATGATATTACTACTATAAAGCATGATTTATATAAATGGAATGTGTTGGCAGAAAATGAAGTAAAAAAAAGGACATATTTTTTCAAAATATTATCTTTTTATGAAAAAAGGATTCTATGAGAACATTATATTACCTACCAATAGCTAAGACAGTTGTACAGAGCTTGAGTCAGAAGTTTTGTGAAATTTATAATTTAGGAGCAAAATTATTAATATTTTAATGAACAGAGTACAAAAATTCTAAGCAAAATGCCAGTTATTATTTCAGTTGTTAGAAACTGTAAACGTATAATGAGATTTTTCTCAAATTTTCAATTCAGTCTACGTGGAACAGACCAAGCAATACATATGAAACATATTTTAATTTTATCAAAGCATTTTTCATAAAATGAAAATATATTTAAAATACCGTAAAATCCGGCTTATAACGCGCACCGCCGGGTAATCCTCATTTATACTTTCAAGCTGCAATTTTTAAATTTTTGATATATTCACAGAGCGTATAACACGCACTCCCTTTTTTACGAAGAAACCTGAAATGTATGTTAGCAATGCTCTTATGTTTTGAAATCATTTATTCGATGTACTATTCCAATTTTTAGAAAAAAAAAATAGTATACTTCTAGAACAACAATTATTTAAGTTCATAAGAAATGTCATTTATTTTATTTAAATAAACAGTATTTCGATATATGCAAGAATCTAACTTTTCTATGCTACTTTTTTTTATTTTTAAAACTCTCGTTTTTATACCCGGCGTATAACGCACACTCGTAACTATTTGAGCTTATTTTTTGTTTCAAAAGTACACGCTATACGCTGGATTTTACGGTTTGTAGAAAATTATATTTAAATAATTTTTTCTTGTAATAATATTTTTTAAAAATTTTATATGTATATTCTAATTTAACTAACAATAAATAAGAAACATATTCATTACACGCTTTTTCAAAGCACGGTTTTGAACGTCACCTTAATCCAGAAGCCTAAATTAAATCAAGTTTTGTCTGAGTCTTTCTTAAACTATTGATTGAGTAAAATGTTATTTTCATTGTAATTAAAATGCTTAAAATCGGATGATAAATAAGAAAAACAAGTAATTCTTGCACCTCTTGATTTAATCTAATTCTTAACTTAAATCCACGTTTTATCGCAGACAGTATTGTTCTCTTGTGTAGTTACCGGACTTACATCTTCCACTCTTAACTGTAAACAAACTATTAATAGGCTTTCGTCGCCGGAGACTTAACTTTGAATAGTCTTAAATCAATTCATTTGTAGCTTGTCAGGCGCTGAAACGTGTTAAAATTAGCACGCATAAGTGAGAACTAATCAAGTGTCGAGACATTAACAAGTGTGGAAGCACCATTCATTACCGATGAATCGCAGGAAATCTATTAAACGAGGCTGATACGCGCCAGGATTATCACATCCTTAAAAGTATTTGTTCTCATGAATTTCGTGTCTGTGTGGGGTAAATTGCTTCGAAACTGTTCCGGGACTTCAGAACACTGTTTTAATACTTGTTTTAGGAAGAAAATCTTTGCGTAGGAAGAGTAATTTAAATTGTACTTTTAAAGTCATCAAAAGTAAAGGCGTTGTGTATTTGACAATTACACTCGAGAATTGTTCAGTAATTTATTTGAATTAGTAACTGTATAATTCCTTGCATATATGTGTTATTCTCTAATCTGGATACTGTTCGGCATAAATTTAAATAGACATGTAATTTAATTTTATTTCTTGAACAGTAAATGCTATCGAGTTTCTTTTTTAAAGAAATCAATAACTTTTTCCCCTCACCAAATACATTTATTTTAAAAATGAAAAAAAAATATTCTACCTTGTTCATTTTAATTTTTATCTAAATCGGGTCATCAAAGAAAAAAAATATTATTAGGTTGGTGAGTCTGAAATGCTGAACTTTTAAATGCAATTATAAAATTCCGTATCTTCTTTCAAAAGTTCTTTATTTAATAAAAATAGACTCCATTTTGCTCAATACATCTTTTCCAACGAGGTTTTATTGCATAGATGCCTGTCTTAAAGTAATACTGATCTTACAAATCAATGAACTCTTATATGAAAATTTTCAGGCATTTTTCGTTCTGTTCAGTCGGTAGGAACTATTCTAAATGTTTAAGAAAATGAATATCGATTAGTGGAAGACACGGTGAATAAGCTGGATGCTGTAAAATTTCATATTTAAATTCATTTAATTTCGCAGTTGTTTTGTACGATACTTGCGGCTGAGCGACTTAGCATTCCTGTACAGTTGGAGCCTCTTTGACTTGGAAAAAAATGTACCATCCCGATCACTAAGTGTGTGATAGGCGTATGATTTTCAATCTAATACAAATAAATAAAATTGAAGTGTCTGTTTGTAATTTCAAAATAGCAGCTTTTTACTAAATGCATTTAAGGTATATACGGTACTTATATCAAAAAATATTTTTTTAAAATTTTTGTCTGTCTCTGTCTCTGTCTGTCTGTTTGTTCCGGCTAATCTCGAAAACGGCTGGTCCGATTTTAAAAATACTTTCACCAATGGAAAGCTACATTATCAGCGAGTAACTAAGATATATTTTATCTCCATATTCCTAAGGGAACGGGAACTATGCGGGTAAAACTGTGGACGTTGCTTATCCCCGCCCAAGTTGGCGCAAAAATTATGCATTTGGTCAATAATGGAAATCTATACAAATAAATAAAATTTAAGTGTCTGTTTGTAATTTCAAATTAGCATGTTTTTACTAAATGCATTTAAAGGTATTTAAGGTACTTATATCAAAAAAATAATTTTTAAAATTTTTGTCTGTCTGTCTGTCTCAACAAAAGCGAACGTATACACCTCACTTGGAACAAACTGACCTATTATCCAGCGCAGATGTTTACCAAATCACACAACTGAAATTCCCCAAATATCCCTCACCTTGGGTTTTTGGCCTCACGCGAAACAACTCTTGAGCATTGCACTGTTCGAAAACGTATCCGGATTTTGATCCGGATGTTTGACGCACCGGATAATAAACGTTCAGCGACGTTCTACTGTAATCTTCAATCTTAAAGTGGTAAAAATCGAGTTCAAAGATTCCGTTACATACAGGTGAGGCTAATAAAGGCGTGTTTAAAAAAAATTTACTGTTCAGAAAAAAAGGTGAAAAAACGTTTAACATGAGCTAAAAAAAATACCGATCCTGGACTGTTAACGACTAGAGGAAAGTGATTTTCAGTAATGAAACACATTTATTTGTGCAGGGATGCAAATTAGGAGTATTTTGACGAAGAGAAGGTACCATATTATACACAACAAACTGTAAAACCCCCTTCTAAGCAAATGTTTGGTAGGTTTTCACAAAAAATGACACTAGAAGCTTAGTTCCTCTTAAAGCCATGAAGAATTCTGTCAAATGCATATAAATATTACGCAGTAGAATTTTTGTATTCATGGAAGCATTTGATGGAACATTTCAGCATGACCTGATGTCTTGTCACAGTTCGAAATTGCTTCAGACTTTTATGATAGAAAATAAAATAAAGTGCTTAATTGGCCTGGTAATCCACAGTTCTAATCCTATTGAGAATTTAGGACATATTCGCAAGAATCGATTAGCTAGATGGATTGCAAGACTACAAAACAATTGATAAAAAGTGCTATACAAGTGTGTTTCCACGATGATGACATTAAGAACATGTGCGCTGCACTAGTGAAGTCAACACCAAGACAAGTCGAAGAGGTCATTTCTACTGCAAGATGACATATTTCGTTCTAATATATAGGTTTTTCTGTCTGCTTCAGGTATGTAATGATTTAAAGCTATGGGTTTAGAAAAAATCGTTTTCTTACCGTTTGTATCAATTAATTCGAACATTATAGTAACACATTTAGATTCCTTTCCACCCCTACTTTCAGAGAAGCATTTTCACGGATATTTTGAGTATTCTAAGCGGTTTAATTTATTAGGAAAAATCCCCAAGCCGAATTTTTTCCACCAGTGTTACACTCTTCTATCGTTAACAGTATACTCTCAAGTGTCAAGTAGTTTTTGCAGCATCATTAATTAGTTTATAGATACGAGTACTCCTATAAAAAATTACACGAGTAGCTTTTAAATTCATATCCTTACGAAATTCAAAGCAAATAAAAAAATGGAACACTTTGACAAAATCTTTGTTTAAATGTGACCCTCACAATGGACAATACGACTATTAACGAGGTTATTCCAAAAACAAAAGCATAACGAAAACATGGAGACAAACGTTCACACGTAAAAAAATCCGACATTTCATATGCGTCGACAATGAGAAGAAATACAATAGAAATGAAGCTCTATAAATTTTAGTGTTTGGGGATGATATTATTATTTATGGTAAACTATTATGCATCTTATCAAACAATTATGTAATGTAAGTTTAAATTCACTTATAAAGTTAATGCAATGGAATGTGAATAAGAATAATGACGTCAGTTTGGTTTTACTTTTTATTCCAAGTGTAAGATTTGAGTGAAAACAAAGAGCTTGGAAATTTAAGCTCATATAAGTGTTGAAAAAGTATTATTTTCAGAAGAATATCTAAAAATAAAAAAAGGTAATAAAAATAAGAACAAACAGTATGTACTTCATTTTGAAAATCTCCTTTGTAGTTTTCCAAAATAAAACTCTAACCCTAAGTGCACGAATAATGTTTTTAAGTGATTTTTAGTGTTTGACTAATAACCATTATTTTGCATTATGGAAAATAAAGCTAATGGTTGTTGCTAAACTACAAAGCACTAATTTTAACAGATACCGAATTAGATACTCAAATGAAAATAATGATTGTTAACCCTTTAACTGTCAAGTTATTTTGATGGTTTGGGTACATAAATAGTCACCATTATGCAAAAAACTAAAAAAGAAGCTAAAATAAAATTTTCCCGAGATGTATTCGGTACACTCAAGGACAAAAAAATTAACGCACCAAGAAAGAATTGTCAAAATGAAACGAAATTTTACATACTTAGTGACTATATTGATATAAGCAAATGATTAGAAAATCAAAGAAAAATGATCATTTATTCAGAGAAAAGGGCAAAACACGGAGGATTTAATACCCTGTTGAACCCCTTCTAGCGCGAATGCACGATGCGATACGATCGGGTATTGAATGCCTACTGTATGACGTCTTGAGACATTTCGTTCCAATTAGCTGTAACCTTGTCTCTAGTTCTTTCAAACTCGTGGGAGGCCCAACTCGCTGTCCCGAATGATCCCAGATATGCTCGATTAGAGACAAATCTGGGGATCGGGCAGGCCAAGGAAGGGTAGTAACAGTATGAAGACAGTCTTGCGACACCCTTGTCGTGTGAGTCCGAGTATTGTCTTGTTCAAAAATGGCCTTGGAGCCGTTGCATGAGCAACACATGTGGTTGCAGGATGTCATGATGCCACGGATCAATCCTAGTGGTGACCGTGTATTGTAGGCAATGGCACCCATAATACACACCAGCTGTGGAGTGGTGTGTCACTGTAAAGCAAAGGTAGGATTGAGGCGTTCCACGGGGTTTCCACACACGAACACGATTGCCATCACTGCTGAAATTCAATCTGGATTCGTCGCCAAAGACGGCCTAGTTCCATTCCGCTGCAGGCCAGTTTCCTCGTGCGTGGTACCATTCTAAGCGGAGGCGTCGATGGGTGTCATCAAGAGCAACACACGTAATGGGTGCCGCGATCCCAAATATCCTTAAGCCAGGCACCTTCGTATGGTTCGAGAAGACACAGGGCACCTAGTTAAGGTGCTACCTGTGCCTGGAGGGAGGCCGATGAAGCAATTGGCTGTACGCGTGTATTTCTTACGATGTGGCGGTGTTCTCGATGACAGATCTGTCGAGGGCATCGTGAGCTGGTCTTCGTGTAAAATGGCATCTCTTGGATCCACTGGTCCCAACACCTCCTCACAACACAATCAGAGCGGCCTAATTGACGAGCTACTCGCCTAGCTTGACCACCCAGCTTCCATCATGCCGATGATTATCCCCTCTCAAACTGTGACAGCTGCTCATATTGTCTTCGAAAACCGAGTAATGGCATGTCTACCTCAGAGCTTCCTCTGTAAACGATTCAGCACACTTAAACAAGATTTGGTTACCTGTTTTATACTCCACGGAGAACGACGTTAAACGCCCTCTACCGGCTATACGTAATGTCCAATCACGCTGCATTTCTAAGCATTAGGCATATCTCCCCGACATGTACCTTCATGCATGTTCGTTACGATTCCGCAATTATGTTTTGGTGCACTAATTTCTTTGTCTATGAGTGTATAAATGGCTTAATAATTACCCCGTATAATGCTCGGGCGTGACAGTTTGCAGCTCTAGTGCCGTGCCCGAGATAATCTGGGGCATAACAGTTAAAAGGTTAATGTCATTTTAAATTTTTAGCTGTATTTGGGGACCTAAACATTGAAAAAACATACTCCATATTTCACTGTACATTTGTTTTCACTCAATTTTTACCTTTTCACTTACCCTGTAAAATGTTACTCTGAGCAACATTGCACACATGTGGTATTTATTTTCTTCCGATAGAGCTGATTTAACGCTTTACATGATTTTTTTCTCTAGTAGTTTATGCTATCGGGACTGAGATTTATTTACGAAAGTAAATTGATTTAGCTTATTATCTAAAATTAATTTATTTTCAGACAATTTTTTTAGGTGGGAAGTATGTGTCCCACCATCTCTCGTTAAAAAAACACACCTGATTATCATTGGAATTTTGACTCATAAAAATATAGCTTTCACGCATAATCATAATTCTAGATTAAAATCTCAGATTTCTGAGAAATAATTTTCTATGTTCATTTTGTTTTGGAAACTTTGATTAAAATCCTTTGAATGTGAGAATATTCCAACAAAATTTCAGATGTCATAGAACTGCAATTTTCAGGATTTATTCTTATCGCTTCAAAAACCCACATTTATATTTGTACAGTATCAAATAGTGCCTGAGAATTTTGCTAATGGACTATAATTAAAATGTTGGTTCAAATGAACATTTATTATTTAAATATTTTTCCTAAACTCTCTTTTACTGTTTTAATTGCGAATCTATATTTATCATTAATAAAAGATAATATTTTATTCGCTTCTTTCACTCCCAATTGTGATCGCTAATAACTAAATTTACGTACTTAAAAATTGTCATTAGGAATCGTGCTTACAAACGGATCGATAAACCTTTGCCAATCAGTTGAATCTCCATAAAAATTTTCTATTAGCTGCGAAAATCGGATAGAAGTTGTCACTTTCAGTCTTTCGTTATTCAAAACTATATACGTAGTCTCGTTATTTTTAAGGGCTCATTATCTTTCACTACCGCAAAGTTAACCATATTCTCGCTTTTCTTAATTACTCTTTTTACAATATTTCTGTAAATTACTATACTTTCTAGATATTTATCACACTTAATGCCGTCTCCTTCATTTTTATGTGTTTTAATTCTTACATTCTATTTCCTTATCCAATTATTTTAGTTGTTTTTTTTAAAATTAACTATTTGATACACTTTTCCAAATCATAGCCATCAATCTCCATTTTTGTAAACGTTACTATCATTTTAATGAATAACCTAAAAGTGAGAGCTAGAAGATTTGTTCTTTGTTTTAATTCGTTATGCATCAAAAGTTTTCTTTAAAAATTTACCAGACTTAGTTATATTTTCAAAACAATTCAAATTGATTAAAGTAAATAGTTGATATCTTTCTCTGGCATTGGAAAATGTAATATTGTTGCAAATTTAAGTGGGAAAAAACATCGAAAGACTCCATTTGTAAGAATAATAACAAATTTATTAATGGAAGATTGACAAACAAATGACTGCACGAAGACAAACTGACTTATATACTTAAAGAAGTATTGTAATATATTATTTACAGTAGAAAAAATGCACTCGTCAATAACAATCTTTACAATGCTTCTGAACCGACTCTCCATAGTAGTTCCTCCATTAGGAACTCAGATAGTCTCTGTCTCTTATCGTAGTCAACGCACAAGTTTGATCTGAACCTTTATATAATCTCATGATCATTTATAGAAGATCAACCCAGAGACTTATCGATGGTTCTTTGGTGATACCATACTCACTAAATAGTCACGAAGAACGATAAAATCAACAATCTGTTGACCCCATTCCTGTTTTCCGTTGTTGCCATAACTTATTTTTCCTGTTCATGCTGGGAAACGTACTTTGCCTGCCAATCCACAAGAGAGAGGGTGTTGCTACAGGGAAAGTGTTTCAAAATAGATTACTTGAATTAAAATTGGTGAAAAAATTCTTATTATTTACTTTTCTATGGATAGTCTATCAACGTAAAATTCACGGCGTGTCGCAATTTTTAAAAAAAATCAAAATCGGTTACTCCGAGAAAATAACGAGATAGGGCACAAAATTTTGTGTTCAGCCTTTTTGTAATCCGATTAAACTTACAAATTTCAAACTCTTTATTGTAGATCATAATATCATGATACTGATTTATAAAATATTCCATATAGCATATAATCATAATAAACTTTGTAATGATAGTGACCCATCCATAGGAATGGAAGGCTTACAAAAGATCTTTTTTAGATCTTAATAAAAGACACAATACTATTCGAAGATAATAAAAATAAATGAGGAAATCCAAAAAACACCTAAAACAGTTAAAAATACAATAATATAAAAAAGAGAAAAAAGGACAACGGAATTTGTTTTCAAAAGTCTAAGATAAAACCAAACAGTGAAAAATCCTTCAATGAGAAAGCGACTAAAAGATTATATGAATATTTACATCAAGGAGAAAGGGAAAGAATTTAGTTGTCTTAAAAAAAAGGGAAAAGAGTCCCTAAAAAAGGAAAAAAATGCTGTCTCAAAAAGACAGTCAGAATATAAAAAAGATGGGAAAGCTAATACCCAAAGCTAAAAATGGACCCACTCAGTAGAGAAGCAATAAAGTACGGTAAGAAATAGTAGAATACACTGCAACAGGATTGGTGCACAAAGATGTCCAGACGAAGAACCACATAGCAATGCCTACGTCAGAAAAAATAAGAACCCAGTTATAAACACTAAACACAAAAGGATGGCATTTCGCAAAACGATAAATGATAATTAAAATGATACATAACGTTCATTCGTAAGTTATGTCATTTTAATAATGATAAGGCATTGCTGGCAAATTAAATTGCAACGCTAAAGTTACAAACACAATAAAACTTTACTTATCCTCCGGATACAGTATAATAGGAAAAGCTACGATTGAACTATAGGCAGTTTAAGAGTACAAAGGTTCGAAGTTAGTACACATAGCTGCCGCCTCTGGAAGTTTAAGGGAAGTCAGTAGGGTAAAAATCATGGAATGATCGATTTGAGTTTTTGATATTTCTGAAATCTGTATTTCATTACCTTTCTAGGATATACATTTATGCCATATTTTCAATTAGAACTA
>BMAO01018787.1:0-124344 GCA_019973975.1 Trichonephila clavata | reverse complement strand
TATATATACACATTTGAAATGGAACTTATGATTTTATTCAAATAAAGGTACACGTCGCTTTATTAAAATACCTCACACATACAATAACAATCTCCATTATTCAATAAAATCAGAGCATTCAAATTATTGCGTGATTTTTCATTCGGATTTTAAGCAATTGTTTTTTAATACTTTGATCGTATGAAATATTTGATTACAGTAAGAAGAATAGTTCCACTGTTTTATTTCTTACAAGTAAAATAATAAACGAAATTTTTTAAATGTAATTTGTCTAACATTTAAAAAGAACGTGATCTATTTTTAGTTGTATGGGTAAATACATTTAACATATTTAACATGTGTGCATTAATTTAATTCATTTAATATATTTTGATGTCTCTAATTTCATGTAATATAAATAAAGTTTTCTGTAACACAAGGCAAATTATATAATTTAATCATTCATATATAATGTAAAGCTCAGTAAAAATAACAGCTTTAAATAGTGCAGAATAGAAAAAGTGGCAAGTATGTAAAATAACCTAAAAGTATCTCTAAAATTTTCTGTCAAGAGTAAATGCGTACAATGATATTGCTAACAATATTCAATACAATGAAGTATACATCGTAGGAATGATAATACTACTTTTGAAGTATCACTTTACATTATTTGAAACATTTATATACTGCTGTTTGTGAAAAATGCAACACCATGAAGGTATCATCAGAAATTAAATGAAATTTAATGCAAAAAACGATTTGTATTAGTACAAATAAATGACGAAACTTTCAAAGCAAAAAACAATATTAAGTGTCCGAAATCAGTATTGGGTAGCCACCACGCGCTGCAATAATGCTGCTATACGACTTGGCATCGAGTCAAACAGATTTTGAATGTCTGCTTGGGGAAGAAATTTCAATTGTCTGTATGCGCAGTAAAGGTTCGTCTTTTGAAGCGCAGTAAGCGGATCACGAGCAAGACGCCGACTAACCAAATCCACACGTGCTCAATAGTGACATATCCGGTAAATAAGCAGGCCAAGGAGGAGGTTGCATGTGTTGGGCTGAACAGAAGTCTCAAACAGTCTTGCAAAATGTGGGCGTGCATTATCCTGCTGAAAGATAGCTCCAGGGATGCTTGAAGTAAAGGGACGATCCGTGATGTAGCTCTTCACGGATGAACTGTTGTAACTGAGATTACCCTCAATTCGTAGCAAATTGGATCTTCTGTGAAACGAAATAACCCTAAACATAACTCTGGGTGTTGGGCCATTATGTTGTTCGATAACGCACTCCGGAAGACACTTTCACCGGCTTAGCGTCTAACTCGAATGCGGCATGATGGACTCACAAAATGAAGCGTGACTCATCTGAAAAGACAACTTTGTGCCAATCAGCTTCCCAGGCTCTGTCTCATAGCCATTGCAGACCAGCCGTCGATGGTTTGTCGTGAAGGGCACCTGTATAAAGGCACCCTTGCACGCAATCCACGTGCAGCAGACGTCGACGAATTGAGAAGCCGACATTATTCACCTGTAGCAGTAGACCAACGTGCTGCCAACTGCCTGGAGGAAGCTGTATGGTTCTTCACCGCCATCGGATCAGGTGTTGATCGTCGCACGTGACGTCACCTTCCGTCATCCACTACAGTTTTTCGAGTTGTTCGGTGCTCGTTGGTACACTGATTCCAACTCGCATCACTGTCAAACTGTTCCACAGCACACGAGCTCCTATTTCGTGATAGGAAAATCCTCCTTCTCGAAGGCCGATAATCCTGCCCCGTTCAAACTCCGTAAGTTGTTGGAATTTCTCCTTATTTCATTGTAGAGACATACTTAGGTCTCAGAAACGTTCGCCAATAACAAATAATCATAAACTATATTCAACGTCCGCTACAGCTTCCTATTAACGCTTTCAGCATCAGTTCAGAGGACGCTGCGCCCCCACGCATGCGCGGTGGCTCTGAAACTTTACTATTTTACGTAACATCCTGTAATTGACATTTGCTGCAAAGTTCATTCAATTCTGATGATATCTTCATGATGTTGCAATTTTTACAAACAGCATTGTAGGTATGATATTCACACAGACCGAATGTACTTTATATAGATGCTTTCAAAGTTATACTTATTAAGTTGTACACGACACTTGTTTCATATTTATTTTGTTTGTTTTGAATCCTTACTTTAACGAGATAAGCTTTAGAATAATTATCTATTTTAATGCAATCATAATATTTATTTTTCCTAGAAATGGAATTTCGAAGTAAATATTTTAGTACTAAATCAATACGCTTGACATAAAATTACTTTTCATTTCTTAATTTTTACAGGTAGTTTTATTTCCTAATAATTCATTTTATACCTAATACCTTTACCTTATGTGTTCTCAACTTATCCGCACAAGGAAAGATGTACTGAAATAATCGGTAAAGCAGAGATGATTGATATACAATTATAGTTGAAGTTATGATTATTCCTATTCGCGAGTAATGCCTTGGATTATTTCATACTTTAGATATTGATGAGTCACTGACTGTTGTATTCCCTTAAATTGATTGCAGTTTGTCTAAATTTACCTCTTATAACCGCTCTTGTTATTATTAACCATAACTGACTCTTTCAAACAGTAGAAGCTTCCTATAGCGACCACACATTTTCAGTAAAGGCCAAGTGAGGGAATAATGTAGACCCTATGAAAAACCGTTCATGTCCCCTGCCAATTATTTTTGTTAATGAAATGTGTTGTCTTTTTGTAGCCTAATTTAAATTAATAAATAATTGTTACACCTATAAGATGACTCCATAGAATCGAATCTTGAATTTCCCACTTTTAGTTTAATCTTTAACGTCTAACCCATTACAATACTAACACAATCACCACTTTAGAATTTATTCGAATGTTTTAATAAAATTAGTTTTCTTTATATGGAATTCCATAAGATTTTTGTGGATAAAGCCCTTTTTATTAACATCTCTTCTATGTCATTCTTCAAATTAAGAAATTTTTATTACGTATATTTAATTCATGAATTTATAAATACTGAACGACTATCTCATGGGATTTTCTTCTAAAAAATAACTTCGTTTTGTTTTCTTTAAAGATTTATTGAAAGTTTAACTTCCACATTTCCTGTTTAACAGTAGAAACAAGATATGTAGGTAAGTTTTAGTACACATAGCAAGAAGTTCACATGGTTTCTGAAGTACCCTAATATTTACACACTGCTAGTATAAGATAATATTTATTCTGCATCTAGTTAAGATTCCTTGCCTTTCTAAAGCCATGTATTTACTATTGAAGAAATTTCCTTGATATGATTTTCTGACCAATTTTTGTTTTGATTTGGATTCAAATGTCTTTTCCAAAGATGAGCATCATCAATTTATTTATTGGAAACATCTTTTTGTTTACACCTATGAGTATTTTGACCCTTTAGAATTATATAGTTAAATTGAGATATTTCCTTCACATTCTGAAAAAGGTGAATAATTAAATAAAAGGTTAGTTCAGGGCTTGGCAACTTATTTTAGTTCGAGTGCCACGTAGTGGAAGCGGAGAATACCGAAGGCTTCGCTTTTCAAAAATGATTGCATTCCTTACAAAAAATAATTAATATAAGTAAAATAAAATAGTGGCAGTTTAAGTTAATTTATTTATTGTACTAATTTATTATTGTCTATAACTGCAAGCACATTTAATTTGAGAAAATAATAACAACGAGAAAAATGTGTACCCGATTATACTTTTTATACTACATTTTTTTAAATCAAGAGGGGGATTTAAATTCTTCAGGATTTAAACTATCATCTCACCTGTAAGTTTTAGTCAGCCAATTTATATCTATATGGACTCTTGTTGATATTCACACAAGAAAAACTTTGTTCATAAATATATGTTAATTAAAATATGAAGAACAATTTTCCCTCAATTTTTTTCATACATAGAGACTTTTCAGCTGGCAAAGATATGTAAAAGTGAATGTCATAGCATTAAATATTTTCTTCACACTCTGATCTGACTTGAAGTCAATAAGTTCAAGCTGTAGCTCCTCAGGTGCTGTATCAATATCAACAGTAATAGGATAACAGAAAAAATTTAATTTAAGCTCAATTTTTTAAAATCCTGAAATTTTCTTGTGATTTTGTCCTCAAAATTTTACAGATGACATCTTAGTAGAAACATTTTCAGATACTTTGTTTTCCTAACATTGAAAATACAAGACAAACCCCCTTGATTTGGCACGGGAAAGAAATCTCAGTTCAAAGTGGATTTTCTGACTGTCTTGGTGGACTGCATAAACCCTCTTTGCGGGTCACTAGTTGCTAAACTCTAAGCTAGTTGATTACTTAAGTCTGAAATTATTTTGTCTTTTGTTTCATGTCAATTTGGGTTCGAATTACTATTTTACGAGAACAGAGCCTTCTGAGATAGATGTACAGACTGCAGTGATATAATCTATATAAGCCAGTAACAACCTCCGCACGATGTGATTTTTGTAGGTTAATTATCGGTTTCGGTTTTCGTTACGTAGATAGCTCATTGGTGATAGTTAACTAAGAATGAATAACTATCTGTGTCATCTACCGAAAAAAAAGTCCAGGAAGAAATTCAAAAATGACGAACTCAACAAAAAAAAAACTGGTATTAACATATTTCGTCGCCAACAAATTGAGGTGAATCTAATAAGGACTCGCCTTACTTTCGTGTTTTAAGTTCGTTCGTATCCAAGGTCCGATTCTTTGGGGAGGCCGCTAAAAACGTACACGTTACAGAATTATCTTACTTTATTCATGAAAGTAGAAAAAAAAAGAATTATCCCTATACATCATCGAAAATCCAATTACATATGTTGGAAAAAATATTAGTTTATTTTAACAATTATAAGTAACACTAGATATTTTTTTCTAAAACTTTTTTTAAGCTTTGAATTGCAAAATTATGTTGAAATATTATCAAAAATGGCATAAAATGCGGGATTCAAATTAAAAAATGAATTAAAAAAATATTTCCCTGATACAATATATATTAGTTTTTCAAAAATTTAATTATAATATAATGCATCATTACCAAAAAATTGAAACATTTTATAATATTTAATTATTGTGTACTAAATTGCACAAAATAATTTATTATTTTTAAAAATTAACAAAATTAACTATTACTAAATATATAAAAAATTACATTTCGAATGATGGGTATGAACATTAATTACACTTGTTAATTATGTATAGCAAAATTAGTGGAAATCCCTGTTATAAATAATTTTCAAGTTAATGAAAGATTTTAAAATAAATTAACTATGGATGTTTTCTATTTTGTGCAATTTACATAAAATTAAATATTAAGTATAAAAAGTTTAGTTATTAGGGGAACAATATATAAAATTAAGGAAAATATTTCTCCAATAGTGCTAAGCTTCTTGATAATTTTTACGGTTATTGATTCATTTTTTATCAATGCAATATGTAATAATTTTATTATATGAATCGATTATTTCACCTGACGCTTTCAATTTTTTCTTAATTACTTTTCCCCATTTGCAGTTATGCGTTCAGTTTTTCTTAACTTAAAACCTTTTTTAATTATAATTTATTAATAAAAAGTAAAAGCATTTTAATTTTCTATATCAATAAATTCAAAAGTATTATTTTTGCGTTCCGTCTGTATCTACATGTGTTTATGTAGAAATGAATTTAAGTAAATTAAAAGTTACTGTTTCAAATTTTGGTATAACGTATTTGTCTTTCTCTCTAAGTCTCATATTTATTTTATTTGAGGTCACATGATAAAATGTGTACAAGAAGATCCATTTTAGATACGCAGAAGTAGTACACATTAATGACAATTATAATCATAACTATTTTAAATGTAATCAGGCAAACATGCGTGTACTGTACTGCGCAGGTACAGTATATCATTTTGTGGGATTGAATTCGATGGTTGGTGCACTTTTTCAAACTAATCCCAGTGGACAATTTAGGCTATCTGTAGTAGGTTATTTGTCTTCAGTAATGTGCCAAATGTGCTTGATGGGAGAAGGTTTTGGTGATCGCGCTGACCATACCAACACACCGAAACTCTATAGAGCACTTTGAGAAATAAAAATAGTATGGAGACAAGTGTGTGTTCGGCTAATGCAAACTGTCTCCTGGATAATAGATAAAAAATAACAGCACAAATGGCTCTATCACAGTCTGACGTTCAAAGTTGCTGCTATGCATCGGGTAACGACAGGAGAGCTCTTATAATCATAGGGAATTGAACTCCAAATCATAATTCCCGGTGTAGATCAAGTGTGTCAATGCAGTAGGTAGCTTCGTTCCAAGCCTAAATAGGCCTCCTACTAACAAACGTACGATCATCACTGACATCAATACAGGAATTGTTCTTTTTTGAGAATACAACACATCTGAACTCCGACTCCCATTGATCTCTACCATTACACCATTGAAACCATTGAAAACGTAAATTGCAGTGATTTGAAGTGAATGGCATAAATGTCATAGGGTGTATTGTTTGTAGTTGTCCCTCAAGTAATCGATTTGCTGCATTTTTTTTATCTATATAAATTCAAATTTCTTTTGTAGATGCAGTACAATACATGTAGTCCATACAGCACAAATATGGAGGAGATCTCTTACAGTTGTGGCCATGTGTGACTTGGCCTCTGTCTTCTTGAGACACTACATTTTAAGGTATTTACTCAAGATATTTGTCCACTGCTGCTAACAGTCATGTGTAATAGATGTATCCCTGTCAAGTTTTTTTCCAATATCGTGAAAAGAAAAAGCACTTACTCATATCTCTATTACGTGACTTCGTTAAAACTCAGTGAGCTGCTGATACTCCTTCGTCTAAAATGCTTTCTTGACTAAACTCTAGCCACAGTGCACAGTCTGGAAGACAGATAACAATCATGAAATTTACATTAAGCAAATGACATTTAAAAAAAGTAAACATCAATTGCGTGTTTACGCATAGTGACACTAATAGCATAAGTGTTATTTGTGTTTAAAGCAAAATTTAATTATATATCATTTTTAAGATGTACAAACATATCTTCCAAATTTTGTTTATTTAGCAACTCTTTTGGGTGTTGAGATTTTTAGTGATTTTTCTTCAGTTTATAATAAAAAGAAGGGATAAGCGCTAATATTTTCCATGAAATTTAATATAGAGAAATTTTTTTTAATTAACATCACATTTTGAAGCTCAGCAACAGACTTCGTTTTAAATTTATAGACAAATAAGGATTTTAGGTTTTAAAGTATTTATACTCGTATATAACAGTATCTTAATACACACATCTCCATTGTATAAAATACACTCAAGTAATCATGTTAGTTTTGTTCTTATTCTGATTTATTCACCCATTATGAATTTCCTTTGATTTATCAATGCTACTTTAGCTCGTTTCTGGAAGTTACGTATTTAAAACTATGCATGAACATAATTTTTCAGTTTTATATGAAGTGTTATTTTTTGATGCCATTGTTGGAAAGAATGGACTGATTTAATATTGAGATTTCAGCTATTTGCAGAAGTATACTTTTTTTTATGTCTTTTGGTAGTTTACTATGAATTAACTTTAAATGCGACACGCATAAAGGTAGTAGAAATTGTGTCATCGCTAATTAATTCAGTTGTTAACTGACGTTTTCCATTTGCGTTAATCTCATTATATTATTTTCTACTCAGATTGCTAGTTATTTCTGTTATTCATCTCAAGTGCTAATCTTTATTACTAAAAGGAACTTATTGCTCTGTCTCTATTAAAGTTGGTATATTAGAATTATTTAATAAAATTTAAACTTCTAATTAAAATCTTCTTCATTCAAAACAATAAAAACAATAAATTATCGATAGACGTCTTTGTTTGAACTGTCATTTCTTGTTGATTCAATATTTTAAAGAATACAACACAAAAGAATTATATTTTTCCTACATCCTCTCTTTCTCTCTAACGAAAGAAAAACAGTTCAACTCAGACATGTCTGGATGGAATTTTCTTCTCCATCTGTTTCTTGACAGGAACTGTTATTTACATAAACGTTTTTAAACGCATTTATCTACCAAAAGTGGTATAAAAAGCACCCACACACTTTATTATCATCCGTATTCATTCCCTTCCTCTTTTCTAGATGCGAGTTACAAATTAGCTGTCATTCTTAAGAGACAGGCTGAAATTCTGACTCTTGAGTAATGAGTATTTGTCGGTTCTTCAAATTTTCATTTTTTGGCTTAAAAAGGCTTGAAATATGATTACACAATTCGACATCCATGATTTATGTAGGAGTTTTGGATGGGAAAAGAATAAATGTTAAGTTCTGTATTTTAAACGTATTCGATATTGTTCTAGCTTAAATGAGTTGTACTTCTTAATTCTTTTTTGGTAACTTAAGATAAATTTCCGTTTCCATACAAAACTCCGTTAAATTTTTTTGAGATTTCAATTACATCAACTTTTCATTCAAAGAAAAATGTAAAGTTGAAGATTATTTCTTTACATTTGATTTTAAGAGAGCTTAGTAACGGTAGTTGATCACTGGACTAGATTTGTGATGCTTTGATTGTGAAATTTTGCAGTATTTTGAAAAAGTATATAGTTTTGTGTCATATATATATATATATATGTGACACAAAGAAACTGAAAACCGAGACTGATCAAATAAATCATAGTATATATTTACAGAATCAGTCCTTTGTGACATTATCACCTTCGAAGTAGTTCCCTTCAGAATTTACACACTTCTGCATTCAGTGCTGCGATTGTTGGTAACAGTTTTGAGACGAGATGTTTGGACGTCCTTTTAGGAGATCTTCCTTTTTTGCCTGAACCTCTTCAACTACGGTAGAATGGGTTCCCTTTCAGCAAGATTTAACTGTACGAAATTTAAAAAAAAGTCGTATGAAGCCAAATCAGGATAATAAGGAAGATGCCTCATCACAGTAATATTTTTGCTGATCAGAACCTGCTTGACAGATAGGGCCATGTGAGGGGATGCAATGTCTTGGTGAAGCAGCCATCCATCACTCACCAATTCTGGCCTTTTTTCCTAATTTCTTCACGAAGTCTTTTTAGTACTTCGATGTAGTAGTGTTGATTAACAGTCTGACCACTATTGTGAGTGGAAACCCACTAATATCACGAACTTTAACTATGTTTTGGTCAGAAACCTCTGACTTTAGTTGCCCAGAAGATTCATCACATCTTTCACACTAACCCTCCCTGAAAACCTCTTATGCTATTCAAACACATGTGCAATAGACAAAGTTAATAAACCTCAGTTAAAATTTGAATTGTTTTCATGGCTGATTTTTTAAGTTTCACAAGAAACTTGATATTGATTCTAAATTTTTTCGGCACACATATGAACGTGTTCACTCAATGATGCAGTACTTTCAACTGACTTGATCGATTTTGGCGAAACCAGGCCACATGGATAGAGGAGGTTCGTGGGATGATGTCACTGAAACATTTGCTAGCAACTCCACTCTTTTTTCAAGTTACACACTTAGTCTCATTTGTTGTGTCATACATTATATATATATATATATAATCAAACTTTCTCTACGAGAGAGATGAATTAACATGATTAATACTTAAAAGAATTCCAATTGAAAGATATATGCACACACACACACACACACACACACACACACACACACACACACACACACACACACACCACACACACACACACACACACACACACACACACACACACACACAACACACACACACACATGTATCTATATATATAAAGGAGAAAAGCGACTCACTCACTGACTGACTGACTAATCACGAAATCTCTGGAACTATTCTACCTACAGACTTGAAATTTGGTAGACATGTTCCTTTGATAGAGTAGACATCAGCTAAGAAAGGATTTTCCAAAATTCGAAACGCAAGGGGCGTTACGGGGGTTAAGGGCTTTAATAATAATTGTTTCCATGTTTAAACTACTTGATGTACAATCTTAAAATTGGGTAAGCGGATTCCTTTCAGAGAGTAGACATCCGCTACAAAATGAGTTTGCTGAAAATCGACCCCAAGTGGCGTTGCAGGGCTTAGGGGGCGTTATAGATAATTATTTCCATTTTTAAACTATTTGATGCACTGTCTTTAAATTTGATATATAGATTCCTTTCGTAGAATAATGATCAGTTACAAAACGAGTTTTGTGAAAACAGACTTCTAAGTGGCGTTGCGGGGGATTAAGGGGCGTAATAGATAAATATATCCGTTTTTAAACTACTTCACCTGCTTGCTTGATAATTGGTAGGTAAGTTTCTTTCCTGGAGTAAATATCCGCTACAAAATGGGTTTTGGGAAAATTGACCCCCAAGGGGTGTTGCGGTGGCGGGGGTTTAAGGGGCGTTATAAATTCCTATTTTTAAGTTATTAGACGTACAGTCTTGAAACTTAGTAAGCAGATTCCTCTCATAGGGTAGAGATACGCTAAAAATGGGTTTCGTGAAAATTGCCCCAAGTGGCGTTGAGGGGACTTAAGGGGCGTTATAGATAATTATTTCCATTTTTAAACTATTAGACGCACAGTCTTTATATTTGATAAAGAGATTTCTTTCATAGAGTAGAGATCAGCTAAAAGAAGGTTTTGTGGAAACAGACCTCTAAGTGGCGTTGCAGGGGAATAAGTGGCGTAAGAGATAAATATTATCGTTTTTAAACTATTTGACCTACCTGCTTGAAAATTGGTAGGAATGTTTCTTACATGGAGTAAATATCGCTACAAAACGGGTTTGGAGAAAATTGACCCCAAGGGGTGTTGCGGGGGTTAAGGGCAGATATAAATAATTATTTCTTTTTTTAAACTATTAGACTCACAGTCTTGAAATTTGGTTAGCAGATTCCTCTCATAGGATAGAAATACACTGCAAAATGTGTTTTGTGAAAATCGACCCCTAGGTGGTGTTGCGGGGGTTCAAGGGGCGTTATTGATAATTTTTTTGCATTTTTAATTAATTGGACGCACAGTCTTCAAATTTTGCTCAGCAGATCCCTTTCATAGTGTGCAATTCCCCTACAAAATGGTTTTGTGGAAACAGACCCCTAAGTGGCGTTGCGGGGGCTCAAGTGGCGTTATAGACAATTATCCCCATTTTTAAACTGTTCGACGTACAGTCTTGATATTTGATAAGCATATTCCTTTCGTAAAGTAGAGAACCGCTATAAAATGGGTTTCGCGAATATCAACTACTAAGTTTAATTTCGGGAGATTAAGAGGCGTAATCGATAAATATTTCCATTTTTAAACTACTTGATCATCCTGCTTGAAAATTGGTAGGCATGTTCCTTTCATGGAATAGAGTTCCTCTAACAAAGAGTAAAATGAAAATTGACCCAAAGATGTTTGCGAGGGGTCAAGAGGAGTTACAGAAAAAAATTCATGTTTTTAATTGTTAGACCCATATACTTGAAATTTGTTAAGCATGTTTCTTTTGTTGAATAGGGATCCACTAAGAATAAATTTTAAGCAAATCAAGTTCTGGGGGGTTGCAGGGGGTTACTGGGACGTATTGACAAAAAAAAATTACTTTTTTCGAGCTACAGGACTATAATAATGAAATTTGGTTTGCATTTTTCTTTTGTTGAATTGAAATCCGCTAAGAGCGGTAATTTTGGAAAACGGCTCTCAACGGGATTACGGGGATATTTATAGTAAAACTTTTGCTTTTTTCTGTTACATTTAGACTTGAAATTTGGCTTGCATGTTCAATTTACGGAGTAGAGATCCACCGAAAATTGGTTTTGCGGGAATCCACTTGGTTTTTGAGTTACGAAAGAGCAAACATCATTCTATGCTTCAATTTTAGAGATTTTTAGAAAATACAAATTAGATGAGTTCTGCCCTTTTTTTTTATCAACAGGTGACAGTTACATGTATAAGTATATTTTTCAATTCAATCGAATTCTTAATGCTAGGACTTAGATATCAATAATTTATACATATATATAAGCAGTAAAAATTTATAAAACATCATGAAATACCCAGCGAAGCGGGCGGGTAACAGCTAGTATGTATATATATGACATCACAATAATTCAGATTTGAGTAGCAAACTAATTCTTAAAACGTTTTCGTTCGGCGTTAGGTGGTGTTTTTCACAAGAGCATTGCAAGAAAAAGACCCGCATTAACGTTTCCATTGCTCGCAATGGAGTGTGGAATGTTTTACTTACACCAAATTGGCAAATATACACCTGATTTAGAGATTTGCAGAGAAAAATCCTCGAGCAACAGGAAAATTTTATCACGATAGGTACTCAAACAGAAATGCTGTGGAATGCCAGTTTGCATCACAATTACAGTGGAAGAAGATCATTAACAGGTAATAAGCATAGAGACAGGAGGCACAAGTGACTCAAACCCCCAATTTAAAGTAAAATGTGTTGGATACTATTCGAAGGAATCCTGCGTGCGAGCCGTCACTGTTGTGTAGGAGCATCTCGGAGTAGTGTCCATCGTGTTTTTCAACGAGAAAGCAAACTATCTTTGAATCGTACTGTCACAAACTGTGATGCAAATTAGTACAGATATGGTAGTCCGGTGCATGTTTCCAGGGATATCTTTCGCGATACAATTTTTCTGATGCTCGTACATTTCCTTCAACCAATCCGTAAGTCAGGTACATATCTGCTAGTTAGGTGTTCCTAACACTATTCTATTCTCCTCTGTGAGCGATGACGGTCCAAATGACTTAGGTAATGCAGGTCAGAGTTTCCTCTAATGCTCTGTTGAACAATGCCGCCTTGCGCTTTTCGAAGATGTTACCGACCATGGCTTGCTATGCAAATCTGAATGCTTATGATGTCCTCTACCTCCCCTTAAAATTTCTCCCAGCAATTCGGGGAGACCCTTTATGCATATGAATGGAGAGAATGATTGGAGAGTATAGAGTGCCAAGACGATAAGAGAGATTGGATGGTCTTTCTCAGAAAGTATTAGCTGTTTCACTTTATACTTGGATATGTACGCTGAGAAAATAAGTATTAAGTGTGAAATATAATCTTGTTCAGGCAATAAATTAATTATCTTTATTATATATATATATATAATTTTGTTAATTTATTTTAGTCTTTATTGCCTTGAAATTATCTAAATTAGAGTCGTTCTAAGATGGTAGTGGTTTCTTTTTAAAAATTTGAATACCACTTAGCGATCATTTCCACTATTTGTTTAATTCACATGTTGACTACTAATTGGATTATGATTTGAGTTTTCATTGAGAACTTATTCGTTTTCGTCCGAAATTACAAATGTATAAATTACTCTGATTCCGTCAATAAAAACTGCACGCTTTCACGAAAAAAATTTTTTTTTTAGAAATTTTGAGTTTTGTTATTTTTAAGGCAGAAATAACTCTAAAAAACCTTTAAAATTTATCCTGTATGAAAAAATATAGCTTTTTTATTATTAGTTTCTAAAACTGAGTGCATAATAAATTATATTTCAATCAAAAACCGTAACAATATAAGATTTTATTTTTGAATCCTTAAAAAGTTATACTGTTATATCGCACAAAGAGTGACATATATATATATATATTATTTTTTTTATCTTCGCAATTGAAATTAAATGCAACCAAAATAATCTTCCAACGCTGAATGCTATTTGATTAATGAAATGTAAGTTATATCCAGTAAATCAGTCTAATAAATAGAATATTAAGAATATTGCTCACTACATCCAGTAAGGCTTCAAAATAGCTACGAAACAATGCAAAACGAATATAATTTACAATTGATTGAAATTGCAAGCCATGGCTACGATAATAATTGATCTAGTACTACATTTTAATAATTTCGGGGATCAATTCCTTTAAACGATATATTAATTCCGTAGACCCTCATGTCGTTAATGGAATCAGAATTCGGGTGCAATTTATATATCGCCAGTCACGAAATTCGTGATCATGATTGTCCATCTACTGCAGAGGCCTGTAATATGGAAAATCAGCATGGAATAAATATTAGCATAAATCGTATTAGATCTTCCCGCCATGAGGTAAACTGAAAAGATCAGTCACCGAATAAGTGTTGGCAATTTCAATACAATATTTTAAATCAGTATAAGAAACTATATACATTTTTGATTTTTCGTATTTGTTTTACTGTAGAGCTAGCAGTGCTTTTTCTGTATAGGAAACAAAAATACTCTACGTGACTCCTAACAATGTAAAAATAAATATATTAACATTTATACTATATGAAGTAGACGATTAGTTTCAGCATTGAATAGTGGTGGTGGCAATGTTTTAGACGACTCATATTTTCGAGAATCCTGTTTCCATTAAAAACTCGTCGTATGTAGCGTTTAACATTTATACTATGAAGTAGACGATTAGTTTCAGCATTGAATAGTGGCGGTGGCAATGTTTTAGAAGACTCATAGTTTCGAGAATCCTGTTTCCATTAAAAACTCGTCGTGTGTAGCGTTTAACATTTATACTATGAAGTAGACGATTAGTTTCAGCATTGAATAGTGGTGGTGGCAATGTTTTAGAAGACTCATAGTTTCGAGTATCCTGTTTCCATTAAAAACTCATCGTGTGTAACGTTTAACATTTATACTATGAAGTAGACGATTAGTTTCAGCATTGAATAGTGGCGGTGGCAATGTTTTAGAAGACTCATAGTTTCGAGAATCCTGTTTCCATTAAAAACTCGTCGTGTGTAGCGTTTAACATTTATACTATGAAGTAGACGATTAGTTTCAGCATTGAATAGTGGTGGTGGCAATGTTTTAGAAGACTCATAGTTTCGAGAATCCTGTTTCCATTAAAAACTCGTCGTGTGTAGCGTTTAACATTTATACTATGAAGTAGACGATTAGTTTCAGCATTTAATAGTGGCAGTGGCAATGTTTTAGAAGACTCATAGTTTCGAGATCCTGTTTCCATTAAAAACTCGTCGTGTGTAGCGTTTAACATTTATACTATGAAGTAGACGATTAGTTTCAGCATTGAATAGTGGTGGTGGCAATGTTTTAGAAGACTCATAGTTTCGAGAATCCTGTTTCCATTAAAAACTCATCGTGTGTAACGTTTAACATTTATACTATGAAGTAGACGATTAGTTTCAGCATTGAATAGTGGCGGTGGCAATGTTTTAGAAGACTCATAGTTTCGAGAATCCTGTTTCCATTAAAAACTCGTCGTGTGTAGCGTTTAACATTTATACTATGAAGTAGACGATTAGTTTCAGCATTGAATAGTGGTGGTGGCAATGTTTTAGAAGACTCATAGTTTCGAGAATCCTGTTTTCCATTAAAACTCTCGTGTGTAACGTTTAACATTTATACTATGAAGTAGACGATTAGTTTTCAGCATTGAATAGTGGGGCAGTTGGCAATGTTTTAGGAAAAGACTCGATTAGCTTTTTTCTTGAAGGACGATTCCTGTTTCCATTTAAAAACTCGTCGTATGTAGCGTTTAACATTTAACTATGAAGTAGACGATTAGTTTCAGCATTGAATAGTGGTGGTGGCAATGTTTTAGAAGACTCATAGTTTCGAGAATCCTGTTTCCATTAAATCGTCATGTAGCGTTTAACATTTATACTATGAAGTAGACGATTAGTTTCAGCATTGTGAATGAGTGGTGGTGGCGGCAATGAGAAGTGTTTTAGAGACTCGTAGTTCGAGTCCTGTTTCCATTAAAACTCGTCGTGTGTAGCGTTTAGCATTTATATGAAGTGGTGATTAGTTTTCAGCAGGTGAATGGTGGTGGCAATGTTTTAGGAGCTCATAGTTTCGAATCCTGTTTCCATTTAAAAACTCATCGTGTGTAACGTTTAACATTTATACTATGAAGTAGACGATTAGTTTCAGCATTGAATAGTGGTGGTGGCAATGTTTTAGAGGCTACATAGTTTCGAGAATCCTGTTTCCATTAAAACTCATCGTGTGTAACGTTTAACATTTATACTATGAAGTAGACGATTAGTTTCAGCGTATGGTGGCGTTGGCAATGTTTTAGAAGACTCATGTTCGAGAATCTGAACCATTAAAACTCGTCATTATTAGCGTATAATTTACGTTAAATATATATTAAATAATTAAAGACTCACATTGGCGTATTTATAGTGTGACATCCTAACTCATGTCGTCATCGGACCTTGGTTAAAATTCAATACAGAGGCATATTAATTAAACATTCGGCAAGCATTTAAAAAAATAAATAAAGGTAATTACCATTAGAACTTTATGCCAATTCCAACAACTTTCAGTTTTTTTATGTATGAAATTATTAGCCCACCTCATTGTTTCAGTTACCAATAATTTGATCATCTATATATATAATCACTTTTCAGAATTTTATTTCTTAAAACTTATATATATTACTTTATTCAGAAAATATTCCTTACTAGGATGTTTAAAAGCAAATATCTGATTTGAGACAAAGCCCACTGTTCACTTTAACGGATGTTGATGTGTATTAAATGTGGCGTGGATTAAATCCACCTGTCAGTGCGGATGTGGGGAATGGAATTTTAGCTCAATGTGGATTTTGTTACGATTTACTTCAATAGTTCATATAATTCTGGTCTTTAATCGCTATAATCAGAATGCTGTTCAAGTAACGTAAATGAATAATTCCAACAGATGGTAAAAGTGAACAGGCTTGTTGTAAGACAATTGTGAAGTTATTCAGAAACTCACTTCATTTTGAATTTATATGTCTTATTTAATTATTCCCCATTTTTATTAAAATAAAGAATAATCTTTGATAGCTAAGATATTATATTTCATACCTTTGATTTTGGACCAAGGAATATAATTTTTAAAAAAAAAAGTAGTAAATTTTTCTTGGTGTTTAAAATAGTTCTTTGAAAAATTTGGCATAGAATAATTTTATATTGCTTTCTTTATTTGTGTTTACCTTGATTAAAATTTTTCAAAAATGTTTTTCATAGTGTTAAAAATGTCTTAAACATTTAATAATAATAAAAAAAATCTAGTCAAAGTTTTTCACATTTTTGTGCATAAGTAACTATTTTCTATGACATAATCTATTTTTAAATCTGTTTGAGAAGATTTAATTTTTTATGAAACAGAACAATGACAAAAATGAATATTTTTGGTCTTTGAATGAATATTTTTTCTTCGTGTGTGTGTGACTGTTCATTCGAAACAGTAAATGTAGAGAGTTAAAGTGAAAACTCGTTTATAATATTTTTGAGGTTCGAAGAAAATCCACTGTTACAATTCATTCCAGGACAAACTCCAAATGTTATTACAAATTCCATTCTGAAGGGATTAGAGAAAAGACGGAGCATAAATGGAAAACTGTCGAATATTTCCTTTTCAATTATTAAAGTTTCGGAAAGGTTTTGAGATTCACAATACCATATATATGCATATAGACACTCTTTGAGATCTTCATATTACTTGCATTACAAATAGTAAAGAGGAGCAGGGATTTTATATCTGCAGGCTTAAGAGAAAATCTATGAGTTTGAGATACTTTATATCTGCAAAATATCTTGGATATCAGGGATCGTTAAACTGGCAGCTGTAGCGTGCCAATACAACCTACCAATTGGAGTCAAGGTGCCACACTGTAGGAAAATTTGAAACAATCTGATTTCCGTGGCTTTGAATGAAGAGTTAGGGAACAGAGATTACGAATATAGGTTTGGAATTTCATTAAATATTAATTTAGTATCATTTAGAGATGTTTATAATAATATAAAGAAAAACAACACATAAAATATAACTATCTCTTTGATAAAAAGTAAAATTGTACATATATCATGTGTGTATTTTGTATATTTTAAACATATTTATTAAAATGAGAAATAAGTAACATAAACTATAAGTATTCCCCTTCAATATAGTTTAATAAAAAGAAATAAATACTTTAAAGTGAGACTTGTTCTTGCACCGCTCTACTTTCCTTCGAAATATCAGAAGTATTATTTCTGTCTTTCAGTTTAACACGATTCTGAACCATCAATTTCAAAGCAACTTCTTTGCGGATTAAAAATATTTTTCATATGAGAAAATATTTGCCATAAGTGGAAAGCAAGAACATGCAATTTTCTTCAATTAAACTTTCCAGCAATGACATCCAATAGTTTTAAATAGCTGTCGTTTTATCATTAGAATAATCATCTAGATTTTTTCGTGATTCCGTAATTGTTGTTTTTCATAATTCTGCAAATGTTAGTCCAATAAGCTCCATTTTAAGTTATCAACTTCCATCCTCTCAAAAATTGACCGATTTGTAAAGTAGTGTAAAGCGCCTTTAAGAATTGTACCAGTGCCATAGGTTACCGACGCCTAATGTGTATTAATTCTAAAAATATTTAGAAGCCCACATGACAAAAATATATATGGCACATTGAAATACAAAAATGAAAATAACAAACTGTTTTAATAATTACATTAATAAAAAAGTTTTTAATCACTAAATTTGAAAGAAACTTCCTTACTTACATTTACTAATAAATTTGCTATTTTATGTTCTGGTATAAATAACAAAATTTTCAGTTTTGTTTTCTTTGCTAACAGTTTTGTTATTGAAAGCTTTTTTTATACTTGAAAAAGTGATAATCTCATTCTTACGATTGTGTGGGTGTATTGGAACTTTTCATGTAATTTAATCATTTCAACAATTCCATCCAATGATTTACTACAGGAGTTTTGACCTCCATTTTGAATTAAACCTACATTACTTCTAGTAAGCTTTAATTCCAGATAAAATTTCTTGATTGCTAATCTTTTCTGACTTGCTGTAATTGAAGTTACTATCTGCTTTTCGTTTGAGCAGTTCAACTCCCTATTTTTTGTACTTTTATCAGCCACAGCATCAGTTAATAAGTCTTTTGAGGCTTTTTCTTTATAACTAATACTAACCGTAAATAAACTAGTTAGAGCCAATTTACTCTGAGTAGATGAAAATCTATTTATCTAAATCCTTCGCCTGGCGAATTACATCTATTTTCTTACTTTTAGCTAGGAATGACATTTTTGAAAATTTAATTTTAATTCAAAATATAACAAATAAAAAACTCTTAAATGAAGCCATTAAGCTAAAAACCTTTAATAAAAGCAAGGCATATTTTACTACTACAAATAAATTAACATTGCATAATAATTGACGTTATTTTTCAAAACATGATCGTTAGATGTCAGAGTGTAACTCCCAATAAATTATTTAATAACCTGTAATAGAGTAACATGAACTCATCAAGCAATCCTATTATTACAAGGAGAGCATCATTGTTTATCGATATACATAGCATTAGTAAGGGGCTTTATAAATGAATGTATCGTATATATTTTATTTAAATATTAATAATTTTAAGTTAGATCAACTCTTTCTGAAAGAAATATACAGCTCTATATAATTAAGATGTAATGTTGACTTTAAATTCGTTTTCTATCATCTTATTAACAGCTATATTGATAAAACAAAATATAATTGTAATATTGTTCTGCCACATAAAAATATGTAAAGTATAATAATTTTATTCCTTTAATCTACAAAAACGTTTGGAGCCTTGGGTAACCTAGTGGTTAGAGCATCGGACTCCAGACCGGAAGGCCTGGGTTCGATGCCCCCAAATATCCGCCGCTTATACACGGAGTAGGTGCTCGTTAAATCAATGGGTCCGAACGGTGTTGTACCGAGCAAAATCGTACTGTCACCTTCATGAGGCTCAAAGCTTAGGCTAACGACAGGTGCAAAATTCTAGCAAAATTAGCCGAGATGAAATTCGTGGACCTTGATCTTATGTTACTGTCGATCAGCTAGCACAAACAACAAAAAAGACTTAGAATGCATTTTTTTGAATAACCGTACAGAAAATTTATTTTTATTAAAAAAATTACTTTTTACTCAAATTAAATATAATGTATTAGAAATGAGTCATTATAATCCTAAAAAAAAGGAAAACATGCACTTTTGTTTCAGAGCCTACAGCCATTTACTTGAGGCAATGATTCCTAAGTATCCATGTTGAGCGGGTACAGAACTCATAAATCTCAGTTACACACATGAACATGGTTAGAATGGCTGTTAGTCCGCAGACTGCCACTTATCATAGTAGAAACCATTAGAGTACAATTTATGATATACACTCAAGAGCCAAAACATTATGACCACCCCTACATTTTGCAGTGAACTTGCCTGGATGACGTGGAAGGCACGTGATCAGGTGGAAGTGGTATCTAACTGCTGCTGGAGAGTCTGAAGAATGATTCTTTCACTTACTTCTGTGTGTGATGGGAAAGGCTGCGGATCTAAGCGACTTTGATAGAGGGCAGATTGTAATGGCTCGAAGGCTCGGAACAAGTATTTCCGAAACTGCACGACTCGTGGGTTGTTCGCGATCTGCAGTTGTGACGGATCTGTACGGTTCTTTACTAATCCTCTACATATTTCTTTTAAATTTTATTTATTTCAACCAATCTCCACCGGGAGCCAAAGCGTGATTTATGCAAATGAGATATTTTATATAAGTTCGGGTTTAGCGAGTTATCGTAGAGGATGAAATGAAATGAGTAATAGTTGTCAAGTGAAGAAGTAGGTTTTGTAAAGTAAAGTGAATCGAACCGTCGGGAATCCAACTCATAGTTGTTGATAAAATTAGTCTATAGAAAAGCTACGAGAAAAGCTGAAGATAGAAGTCGCACATTAAAGAGGGAATTCTAGCCGTGATCCAATCAAGATCCAAATAACAAGACGAACCTGCCATAGTTTAAGAAATCAGGTTAGTGATTCAAGAAATGGAATGTTAAAACAGGACAACACCCTGTGTCACAAGGCTAAAATTGTGTTGGAGTGGTTTCGGGAACATGATGCTGAATTCCAGTTAATGTCCTGGCTGCCTAACTCACCGGATCTCAATCCGATTGGACACATTTGGAATGTCATGAGACGGCAGCTCAGAGTTCAAAGACCACCAATTCGCAATATCTCGGATTTGCGTGACCGTTGCTTAAACATCTGGTACAATCTGTCTCCGGCCATCTACCAAGGACTTGTGACATCCATGCCGAAGCGGGTAGAAGCTGTGTTGCCCGCCAAATGTGGGCCAACTCGTTATTGACAAGGGGGTCATAATGTTTTGGATCTTGAGTGTATTACAAGAAACAGCACACATTGACATGAAATGGTAATATCTTAATTCATGCCGCTGACTCAAAAATTGGAAATGTTGAATGCAAACTATATATAAGGCAATAATATGAAGACGCCAGGTCATTACGAAGAATATGTGATAACGGCATATCACCAACATCAGTTCTATTCGAAATAGCCTCTAATCACTCTAGCCCTTTTTCAGAAATTTGGAAATAGAGTTAGATGAACACCAGTGATTTTTAAATTATCCGAAGTAAAAGCTCATTTCTTTTGTCCCCAAATCTGCAATCTTATCGGTACCATGAGTGTAAGGTGTAATATTGGATTCGTTTTAACACTCTTCTAACAATGGGCACACAGGGAAAAAAAAGGGTATACATATATGTAATGAATTCCATTTGTAAAACTGTCATAACAAGAGGGAAGGTGAGCAGAAAAAAAAATCCTGTACCTAGTTTAAACGTTAGGAGAGTGATTTATAATGCATTCATCACAAGTACAGTTCGAGAAAAATAGTCTCAGGTAGGGAAATACAGTGAGAAAATTAATAGGAATGTTATAATAATTGTTCATAATGTTTTGGCTCGACGGTGTATATTGCCTACGTAAGCATCAGAAGCTTAGATACCGCAGTATCAACCGTAGCATGATGAGGGGCGGGCACCCAAGATACAGGGACCCCAAAATAAGTAAGGAAAGAATCGTTAGCTGTTAAGGGGACCCCAAAAGGAGCCGCAAGCAATTTTGATATACGAACCATTCAGGACTATCTACGCCAATGATAAGCATTAATGTTTATACTGCATAAAGTATAAACATTAAAGCTTAGTACATAATTTTTTTCTATATATTTTGAATTTCATATTCTTCATAAAAATTCTTACTATATAAAAAAACAGAGAAAACAGTCGAAAGTAAGTTTGAAAAGTTTGACCAAAAAGAAAAACTTTTAAAACTGAAATCTGTTTAATGCATAAAATGCTTTCCAGTAAAAAAAATTACCTTTTTTACTGGAAAGTATGAACTACCTTTTTTACTGGAATCTATTACCTCTTTACAAAACTACTTCAAGAAGCATATTTAAAAAATACGTTTCAATGTACAAAAGGGCAAAAATAATTAATCAAAATGTGTGTATTAAATTAAATTAATATAATTATATTGTATTGTATCTGTATTATTTTGCACTCATTTACTTTGACCAAGTTTTTGTTCAAAAATCACTGTAAAATAGATTAATGTGAGCTACAAATAAATCACATAAAATATTAAGGATTGCGAACGAGTTCGGTGAATTAAAATTGCAAATTTAGTAAAAAAATATCTGATTTATATATATAATTTTATTTATAAAGGTTATTGGATTATGTACCTTTCAGATCTTAATCTAAATAAGGAATTTAAAATATTTTGTCATTATCTACTAATTTATGCTTGATACATTATTTCCAAAAAAAAAATAATTACCTCATACTTACTTAAGATAAAAATAGGAGATTGAAGCTATATTCTGCTAAGTGCAGGAAGATGATATACTTTGAAAAATATGTAGATGAATTCATAGCTGAGAATTCTCTGTCCTTCCAAACTTTAATGAAAGATGAAAATTATTGTTCACATACTGCTGACACTCATTTCTGTCCCAAGAAAAAAATATTCATAAGGATTTCCTATCTAATATAGATGGAAGATATTTAAGTGGAATTCTCAAAAACTTTACTGGGTGATATATAATTATTTTCCTCTTTATGATAAAACTCGTTTTATTAAGGAAGAACAGAAACTTTAAATTTTAAACAAGGTATACAGTGGCGTAGCGGAGAATGTTAGGACCCCCCCCCCCCCTGCAAAGTCAAGTTTTGAGCCTGAAGCCATACTTTGCAAATGATTCCAAAACCATAATATTAGGCTTTGGGCCCTTAGAATACTCCCCTCCGGTTGAGAGGGTGTACGTTACGCCACAAAGGTGCATAATCTGTACAATTACTATGATTTCAGGACAAGATCTTCAACTGTATTTTCTTTTATATTTTAAATTTCGATTTTTCTCATCATTTTCATTATATTATCGAAAATTTAAGATCGAAGAGAATGAAATAATGCTATTTTTTCGAAGAAGTCTACTTTTTAAAATATTACCAAACAGCCAATAATTTTAAAATATTACCAAAATTGATAGTTATAAATAATTTATTATTTACACTGTCAAAATTTTTTAAAATTTATTTATTCAAATTTTATTTGATAATACTTGATTTAAAAATTCTTATACTTTGCTATAACTTGAACTTTTAGAATTAGAAATATTAAACAAATTTTCAGCATGCTCTGCTATTTTTAGATGCAATGCTTTAAAAAAAACGTATGTATTTTCTATTACGTACGTAAGTAAGGTAACAAGGATGTTTTGATGATTTTAATTCTATAACACATTTATCGAAGGCAACTTCAGATATTTTTTAATACATTTTACAGCAGTGCTATAAATTATTATAAAAATTTTTAGTAGTATTATAAATTATTTAAATCGTTTTTTTCCCTGTTTATGTCTGATAAAACCATAAAAATAGTAATCATGGCTGTTTTATTGAAGATGCTTGATTTGAATCAATTTTAGGAAACATTTTCTTTTCCATAAACATTTCAGTTTGTTTGATTTTATGTTTTGAATTTGAATAATGAATGAATGAATTGTATGTGATATAATAAATTATATTTTGGTTTGTGAAATTGTATTTGCATTTAAGTATGAAAAAGGTAATTTAGTTTGGTGCTTAAGAAACCATTTAATCAAGAATCATTTTGAATTCATGAGTAAATATTTCAAAAAAAGATTTAAAAATAACTAAAAATAAAAAAAAATATTATGGCTTACGTATTTTTGCTCTTGTATGAAAAAGCGATTCCTTTAACTTATTCCATTTAACTCTAACTAAGTGGTCTAGGCATCGGATCATGGCTAGCGTGTCATGAGTTCGATCCCAGTACCACTAAAGATCCGCCGTGTAGGGGAGCGATGCACGTTAAATCTGTCGAAAGCTCAAACGTCCTCCCGTTGGTGTGGTGTGGTAGTTAGGAGAGGGGGGTGCCAGCTCAGGTGTCGTCCGCGTCACTTGACCATGGTTCAAAATTACGTGGACCGTCGCCAAAAGCCCTCGTGTTGCTAATCAGTGCGATGTTAATATTCTCTCACTCACTTATATATATATATATATAACTCTAACTACAATGCTTAAATATAAATTTCATAGATCAAGGTAATGAAAATATAATTGATAGCTAGTCACCAGATTAACAAACTAATTTGTACAAAAATTTAAATAAAAGGTTCCTTGAAAAAATATTTTTAAATAAAAAAAAATATTTGGAGTTTATTAAAAATTAATCAGACTTTAAGTATATGCTTATTAAATGGTCCAACGTTTAAAACGGGCTTCCTAACAATGTCAGTATTACTTAAATACAAAGTGAAATAAAACCGAAGTATTCTTCAGACTAGTGTATACATGTTCTTTTGATGCAATTTGAAATAAAAAAATTCATTTTTTTTAAATGAAACTTTTTTTGACTATTTTATTAAAACAGTCCCGAGGATTTAATTTGTGAGGGCTAGTTAAATATTTCTCATGCTCACAAAAATTTTTAGAAACATAAATAAAATTTTGGTGTAAGAAATGAAAGTAATTATTATTTAAATAGGATAAAAATATTTACTTTTAATATTTTACGATGAATCAATGTACCGTAATTTGCTTACAAAAATTGAAATCACTTAGTTTTAAAATAGCTGCGTATTCATTAATTATACTAATTAAAAAAAATGAAACCTACTTATTTTTCGAAAGGTGAAAAAATTGATCAGTGTTAAGCAAGAAAAGAAACAAAGCAATTTTTTAATGTATTAAATGAAAGGTAATGAATGGAAACTTTAATTTTGAACACATTTGCGAAATTACACTGATTCTGATTGATTTCAAATTATAGATAATGAAATGGTTAATGGGAATATCTGCCACTCTATATCTGGAATTGATGCATTATACCCCACCAATCTGAAAGCTATTTCGATTAACGGAAGACGTGTGATAATCATTTTCTCCCACATATTATTAATCTTAATCTGGTACTTCAAATCAATTCACATATATTGTTAAATTACCATATCAAACTATTTATACTAATTTATATATATTTTTAAAAGTACTTAATAATATATGTTGTTAGTATAATTTTCATTATACAGATCAATTAAGCTTTAAAGATAATCTGATTTTTTCAAACTTTTTCTCTCTATTGTGCTTAAATTTAACAATTTTTAATTTTCGAATAGTGTTCCAAATTTTCAGAAACATTTAATATAATGATATAAGTAAACGTCTACAATTTTTCAATCAGTAGCATTTTTATTTTGCTTATCCTTATTAATATTTCAAAGAAAAACATTTACAAAAAACCTCTGAACATATACACTGAAGTGCTAATGAATAAGGGATAGCAAGGGCTATGCAAATTGCGTAGCTCTGCGCATCATTTATGTGCAAGTGAGGGTGTTGTGGTAACTGCGTTTATAGTGCGTATTGTAGTAGTTCTGAATTAGACGTCTTCGATCGCGCACAAATCGTAGGTGCACGACGCATGGTGCATTCAATTTCCGAAATCGTCAGATAGGTAGGATTTTCAAGGTGCTCAGTGTCACGAGAATACCAAGAATGCATGGATGGTGCACAAAAAACTACTGATCAGGGCAAACTGCAAAGGACAATTAGCCTTGACAGTGCGTGGTGGCGAGAGACGGATCAGGCGTATTGTACGTAGCCAGCGAAGCCAAACATTAGCTCTTTTAAATAAGCAGTATTTCGATGTATGTAGAAGTCTAATTTTTTTCTGTGCTTCATCTTTTTTTTTCAAGCTCTCATTTTTACACTCGGCGTAGAACATGCACCCTCAAATTTCGATCTAATTTTTTGTGTCAAAAGTGCTTGTTATACGCGGAATTTACGGTAATTGTTTCAAAAGGTGAAATTTTAGGAATAAAAAGCGAATGGGGTGCTTGATTAATTACAAAAAAGTAAAACAAAAGTAGCACATAAAGAAAAGATTTTTCAAGATAAATCTTGAGACTTTCAGTTTTTTATTTTGTATTTTAATAGAGACCAGTAAGAATATACTAATGACAATCACATCTGAAATTCACTCTACGTAACGTAGAAGTACCTCAATATATGTGTTAACTTAAAAAAATACATTTGTTAGAAATATATAGAAATAGAGAGAGAGAGAGAGAGAGAGAGAGAGAAGTTATGTGGATTCGAAAAAAAAATAAAAAATTCTCATTGTAATACACAAAACAAATTTTGTCATTTTAATTAAGATTTGTGTGTGTGATTCAAGTAATATATTTTAATAAAATAAACTATTTTATATAATTTTAAATTATTTTATGGCTATAAACTTTCATATAAACGTAATAATTCTCTTTAATTTCATCTAAACAATTTTTTAAATTGTTAATGCTCTTAACTTGCCCTTCAGAACTGTCATGTAAATAATTGATTATTGCTTGACAGCCAGATGGGATTTAATCGTAATCGTATCTCTTAAAAATTAAAACCTCTGCTTATTAAAAGTAAATTTAAATATGGCATTCTCTTTCGATGTCTTTCCACCAATTACAAGCTCCATCCAAGGAAGTCATGTTCATATTTGTACTTCTGGTACAGTTTTCTTTAAAAACCGGGACTCTCTGAAAAATCTCTCTGCACGCTTCTTGTCCTTGTAATGTAATACTCCTGTATGTCTTATTTGTTCTTTGTGTCTTCTACTTCTATGGTTGTGTGTGGCTAAATGTGCAATTAACTGGATTAATCATGTACAAAAGACTTCTTCATCAGTAACATCCATGTTACCATCTCAATAATAATCATCTTTAAAATAATCCTTAACACTCGCGCCGTATTTTCATATATATATATATATATATATATATATTATGAATATATTTAATTAAATATATATATGTATATTCTTCTAATTCTCCTTAACTGTACCCGTGAAATTATTTTCTATTCTTTCTGACTGTTATAATCTTAATCTAATTGTACGACCGCGTAATCTTAATCTTAATCTAATTGCTCTCGCTCATTGCAGCCAATCACGACTCCTGTTATAAAAGTCGTACGACCTTCACCGCCACTATAAAAGCTCTGAACACACGTTACGCGCGCTTCTTCTCTTCTTTCATCATGTAGTCTGCCGCATCTAGTGTTTGTGTATTGTGTGTGTCTATTTGTGATTACGTACATCTATGTGTCGTCCTTGTCTTGCGTAAATGTTTCAAGATGTATAATAAAAAGTTTAATTAACCACAAGAATGCCACTGCAAGCTCCATCAAAAAATATCACATCTATTACATATATATATATTTTATATATATATATATAATATATAACACTCATGGACAAAAAAAAGACAAAAGAAGGAGTCGTCAAAATAAAACGAAATTTTACAAATGTAGTGACTGCTTTCATATAAGTAAATGATTAGAAAATCAAAGAAAAAGAATAATTTATTTGAGAGAAAAAGGAAAAAGAACGGAGGATTTAATACCCGGTTGAACCCGCTCTAGCGCGAATGCACGATGCGATATGATCGGGCATTGAGGCATACAAGTTCTGTAGGATGTCTTGAGACATTTCCTTCCATATATGCTGTAACCTTGCCTCTAGTTCGTTCAAACACGTGGGATGCCCAACTCGCCATCCCAAATGATCGCAGATATGCTCGGTTGGAGACAAATCTGGAAATCGGGCAGGCCAAGGAAGGGTAGTAACAGTCCGGAGACAGTCTTGTGACACTCTTAGCATGTGAGGTCAAGCATTATCCTGTTGAAAAATGGCTCCTGGGAGCCGTTGCATGAGTGGCAACCCATGTGGTTGCAGGATGTCATGGACATACCCTGGCTGTCATGGCACGGATCAATATTAGGGTAGACCGTGTATTGTAGACAATGGACACCTCATACCATCACACCAGCTGTGGGAGCAGTGTGCCTCTGTAAAGCAAAGACAGGATTGAGGCGTTAACCACGGGGTCTCCCCACACGAACACGATTGTTATCACTGCTGAGAATGAATCTCGATTCGTCGCGAAACACGACCTGGTTCCTATCTACTGCAGTCCAGTTTCCTCGTGCGAAGTACCACTCCAAACGAGGGCGTCGATTGGTGGGTGTCAAGGACAGCTCCAAAAACGGGCGCCGCGATCCCAAATGTCCTTCAGCCAGGCGGATTCGAATGGTTCGAAAAGACACAGGGGCCTATAGTAAAGGTGATACCTGTGCCTGGATGACGGACGATGAAATAGTTGGCTGTACGCATGCATTTCTTACGATGTGGGGTTCTGCTTGACGACTGGTCTGTGGAGAGCGTTTTGAGCCTGGTCTTCGTGTAAATTACATCTCTCGGATCCACTGGTCCCAGCACCTTCTCACAACACAATCAGAGCGGCATAATTGACGAGCTACTCTCCTAGCCAACCGCCCAGCTTCCATCATGCCGAAGATTCTCTCCCCTCTCAAACTGTGACAGCTGCTCATAATGTCTTCGAAAACGACGTAATGGCATGTGTACCTCAGCGCTTCCTTTGTAAACGATTGAGAACACTCAAACAAGCTTTGGTTACCTGTTTTATACTCCACAGAGAGAGACGTTAAACGCCCTCTACCGGCTATAAGTAATGCGCAATCAAGCTGCATTTCTAATCATTTGCATATCTCCCCGACATGTACCTTTATACCAAGTTTCGTTACGATCCCGCAATTATTTCTTGATCCGCTAATTTTTTTGTCCATGAGTATATAATTCAAAAATACTTTGCAAATAGTACCATAACCAGAAAGTAAGACTGCCGTACATAAATAAAATATAAAATACACTGAATCTGCAAGCAAATTTTACTTTGATTCATAAGTTTATAATTATCGTAATAAATAAAGATCTATAAAATTTTATTTCAAACTAAATTCAAATTAAATGTACTAAATGATAAAAATTTTAAAGTAGTGTATTTTTGTATAGTTGGAGCCATGAAATATTATCTCATAATATTTCATGGGTCATGCATCATCTTAAATATTTTAATTACTTTTACTTAGAGTAATGAAGATAGTTATTTATATCGTATTCCTATTACAAAGCTCAGTGATCAAATAAAGGTAAGTAGCTTTATAGACAGACATATATTAATTTACATAAATGTAACAGAATATGCGAAAAATTGTCGAGAAAACTAAAACAGCCGATATCTATGCCTATATATATATGGCTTAAAATCCAATAACCCTTCTATCAGCAGAAAGTTTTCTCTTTATATGTGCCAATCTCTGGCATCTTATTATATAACCCCATGTTGGACGAGAGCTATAGGCTTGCATTCCCACTTTCCAACATATATATTAAAATGTATTTTTAAGAAAATGTGTCTCTAGTACTTTGCGTTAAAAGCATACTATTGTTCGTTGAAATTGGTGCTCTATGAAAGCGGCTTGCAGCAAATGTCAGAATTGTTTAAAGGGTACGACACACTCTGGGATGCCTTAACCCTTGACATTTTATTAAATTTGGACCACGGAATTAGGAGTATAGCCATCTATAGCCTGTTTGATGAGAAAGGTTCTAAAGTGGGTTTTTATTCAGAAATCAAATTCCAATATAGATTTGTGGCCGCGGTAGCTTAATGTTCAAGGTATCGGACTCGTAGCTGGAATGCCATAAGTTCCAGCCTTCTACCGCTGAAGACCATCCGTACAAGACCAGCCGTAGGCACCTAAAATATGTCGAGGTGGTGTGGAAGTTAGGAGAGGGTGATGCCAGCTCAGGCTCGTCAGCTCAGCTCTTGACCATGGTTCAAAATTACGATGTCTGTCGCCAAAAGCCCTAGCTGAATAGTACGTCGTTTATATTCACTCACTCCAATATAGCTTTTTGTGTGAAATTCATGTTATGTCTGCTGTAAGATGGAGAAACTCCTGAAACAATCAAAAGTTTGAATTAATTAATTCAATGAGTTTAAAAAACGTGTGACATGATAAAATTTCACAACTTTTATTTCATCTAATCACAAAACCTTAAGTTTAAATAACAATAGAAATGAAATGAACTTCAAATTCCAAATAATATTTATAAAGATTCACCTCAATATCATATGATAGTTGTAGAACAAGGTCAATTCAAGTTCGAAAAAAAATTAAAATAATAAAAAAAATTAAAAATTCTATAAATAACATGAGGCTGATGGTGGTATACCATGCGTCGTTATCTAAGAGTCATTACAAATCTTACAAACAATTCATACAAAAGTAAAGTAAAAGTTTTATCAAATTATTCATGGAAAAACAAATGTCTGTCATTTCAGTACCGTGAACATCGCTTTTTATGAATAATTCTTTTGTAATCTGTGGAATAGAGTTCAAAATGTTTTTTTAAAAAGAGTTATTTCAATTTTGAGCATTTTATGTTTTTAGTATCTATTGCGTGATAAAGAAATATCAAACTACGTTTACATTGTGGAAAACATTTGTTCTCAGAAACTTCTAAAATATCATAGATTTAAACAATATAATGTCATATTTTCATATTACATATCTAATTAAAATAAAATATGATACTGTAGATCGAAACACAAAAATTATTATTTTGTAACATTTTATTAGCTTGCGTATTCAGTTACTTTTGTAATTTGTAAAAGAAAATAATTCAAACTTGCAACAGCCTAAATTTCGCGTGTGATATTTTAATCTTAGAAATTGTAAAACTCTTTCTTAACAATAAAGTATCTTAAAACTATTTTTCCCTTTTATTTTATATTTTTTTCCATTAAAGAAGGTTAAGACTCTAAATATCATTAATATTAAATCTTACAAAAAATAAAGTCAGAGAGAGAAACTGCACATTTTATTTTACCTCATTTTCCTCACCATATTTAAACATTTATTACAATATCTGTTGATTTTTCCATTCATTCTTTAACCAACAAAATGTATCCAACAATTGGGAAAAGAATCTGCTATTTCATTTCAGCATCAAATAAAATGACGATACACATACTTCAGTTAATCAAACTGAAGCACGAAACATGAATCATTCAGACCACGAACGCGTAGTACGACTTTTCTTCTACGCTTTTTGGCGAAGGAATTTTTGAAAAGAAAATATTCGAATAATACATGAAATAGAGAAGAATGGAAAACGATTAGTAGAGTAATGGGAAAATATAAACTCATTCACTGAGTTTGAAAACTTTTATGAAATGTCTGCAGTATTTTTGTAATATGAGCATACGATTTTTTCAAGTAAAATCTAACATTAAAAATAAAAGAGGACAAACGATATATTGTGTGATAATGTGAATTAATAATGAATAATGTGCATGAAAGCAAAATGAAATATATTGTTATTAAGAAATTAAATACATTTGTAAGTGTATTTCCGAAACTATTTGGTAGATTAGAGTAAATTACTTTGTACGATTTCTTTCAAATGCACCATACGAATTTTAGCACAAATAATAAAGCTGTGGAACAGTAAAACGTTTTTAACATCATATATAAACCTATATTTTCTTAGTTTAAACTTACAGGGATAAATTTGGATAGAATTAGTATAAAGTCCAAATCAAACCATTTAGAAATGTATATATTATATTAATTAAATAAATTATATTGTAAAATTCGTATCATTAAATTAAATTATATGTATCTACTGGAAAAACATAAAGAACACTGAAAAATATGCATTTGGAGTAAAATCAACAATGGTTTCTAATCTTACTTACACATGAGACTTTGCCAGAATTTTATACATTCTGTATCAAAGTTTCTTTTAAAACTAATTGCAGAAGGTTAATAGTTGGTGGAACGTGTATGTGATGATCTGATTAAGGGTGTAACGGGCTCTTTTCGGGCTTCTACTAATCCTCTTGGGAAAAAATACTCCTTAATTGTGATATTAGTTTCAAAACCGCTTTCCGTAGAGATGACTTGGGTTCATTCAAATGCAAACTTCTATTTAAGTGCCAGTCTATGAGTAGGTGGGGACATGTATAATATTAGATCGTAAGCTGAAATTCAAGTGTTAGAAGCCGATGGTCGTGTATTGTAAGATTATACTATAAAGATAATCTACGGAAACAGTGAAAGATATCCACCTAACAACTGAATGAACTAGCAGGTTGAGAGCCAGATCTTAAAAGAGATTTAAAACATCTATATTCTTAACATCTTTTTTCATATATTTGATATATAACTTCGGGTTAAGGTTTCTTAGTGCTTCTTAAATCTTGTTATTAAAGTGCATTCCCATAGTGTCAAAAGTTGAATAAAGCTAGTAATTCTAATATCATGTATGTTTCTTCCTCGAATTCTCTCATACCTGCAAACTCTGGGTCACGACAAGGTAAACCAATTATTTTCAATAGGATTTATATCTTGTAAATGTGATTGCCAGATGAGACACTGAGAAGCTTCGATCTCTAGACTATTTTAGGTCTTGACTATCCTGGACAGTGATGTTGCTGAGACACGCTGACATATCATCTATATAACGAAAAGAATCACGAAAAGCAGGATTTATATCTTGTAAATGTGATTACCAAATGAGACACTGAGCAATCTCGATCTGTAGTCTATTTTAGGTCTTGACTATCCTGGACAGTGATGTTGCTGAGGCACGCTGACATATCATCTATATAACGAAATGGATCACGAAAAGCAGGATTTATATCTTGTAAATGTGATTGCCAGATGAGACACTGAATATAGTCTCGATCTCTAGACTATTTTTGGTCTTGACTATCCTGGTCAGTGATGTTGCTGAGACACGCTGAATCACGCATATCATCCATATAACGAAATGAATCATGAAAAGCAGCGCGGAAAAGATGAAGATATGTTGCAATACAAATTCACTGTGTTGATCAGTTGAAATGAATAGGAGTTCGTATTAATGTGGTGAGAGGAAGAATCAAAAGGTACTGTGAGACTTAACAACTTTAAAAAAAAATTGTAATTCTTAATATCTCAAGGATAAAGGCAATACAAGCAAAACTAACCTCGAATCCTAACTTCTAATGATTCACTTAGTTTCCGAATGGGGGCTCTAGACACAGTTTGATTATCAGCTACACTTTGACAACTATTCCCAATCGTTCTGACTCCAATTTTGATGCTGTAGACACCATTAAAATGAACGGAACTCGGCATTTTGGTCAGTGAGATGAGCACAGGATGTCTATGAGCGTATATTGTTATTTGCAAAAGCATCTGTATAATATTTCCTTCGATATTTGAGTACATAAAGATGCATATGTCAGTTATACTGCTGTTCCACCTACCTATCAATTTATAGTGAGGGCACCCTACACGGATGAACTTTCAGCTGCTACACATTACACTTAAGTGAGAACTATAAAAAAAGCAGAATAATAAATATTATTAATTTGTTCTAAGCAACGTCTATTATGTGTCACTCTTCTTGCTGCTTCCAAATAGCTCCTTCTTTTATAAAGATATTGAAATTATGTCTTCTGAAAGTTAAGAAACTCATGATTGTAAGTTCTTATTTTTCGAAAAATCGGATTTGATTACACCGAATGGTACATGCATGCGCTGATAATTTTAAAGCTCTTATTTTCCCTGTCATGTGACCCATTCTGACGCATAACTAAATTTTTCATTCATACTATATTTCTCTCTGTGGCTCTTGCAACTGTCCTAAATTATTCGTGTTTGGATATTTTCTTTTTGGCTATCACCAATGGAAATATGATTAATCCTTAGGTTTTTTCAATTAGAGTAATATACAACGTAATTAAAATAAAACTGATGATACTCAGGGTCTCGTAGATACAGTTATACTTAATCGGATCTTCATGAAAATTCAAATGCATGTTATGTAGACTTTGGAGCTGAAGTATGTAACAGGAAATACTTAATACCTGATTTAAATATCTACCAATAAATGGCGTAGCAAAAATATGCAAATGTGTAATAACAGCAGTTATGCTATAATTCCAATAATTACTCGTAGCAAGAATCATTCGGCTTCAAGGACCAAGAGGTTGGATAAAAAGGAAAGCAAACTAATCGTAAAACTGTCATATCAATCTTCCAGGAGATGGATGGCAGACACATCTCGTGCTTTTAGCCGAAAAAAAATTAAGGAAAGGCGATAATTAGAACCATAATTAGAAATGTTATAGAAATCAGATCCCCATGTGCTGCGGTCAGAAAAAAGATTACGAGCTACTAAGTCTTCCATTCTGGAGGAAATTGCCATTACAACCACTCGAGCACTCCTAAATTTTCGATACGTCTCAATAAATGGACGCTCTTTAGTAAATGAATTGGGCATTTCTTGATTTTTTTCCAACTTTTAAAGTATTATTTTTACAAATTACACGTAATTGCACAATTCAAACCATTCAATTATTTTTCATGTCTTGATTTTGCTTTGCGTTTCCTACAGATGATGTAAGAGTACCAGCCCTAGCTATTGGAGTATTTTGGAGTAAATAGTGATGTTGCCCATAATAAAACTCTTATGAGATTTTACCAATCGACTTGCTGTGCAATAGCTGCTGTAGAATTTTTCACATGTAACACGTTAATGTGAATGCTGAATTTTCTTCTGAGCGTCTACTACTTCGAAAAGGTCCCAGTGAAAGATTTTGCATTAACACAACATCAATACGTAGTTTCATCAAAGAACCACCATTTAGAGTAGCTGATGCATGTTAGTTTTATGGTGGCTCCTCCCGTTGGCATGATGCGGCAGTTAGGATAAGAGGCACCTTCTCACTTGACTGTGGTTAAAAATCCCGAGGTCATTCGCCAATAGCCCTCGTGGTTCTTTATAATGCGACGTTGAGATAAACATTCACTCACTTGTTCAATTAATAATAATACGCTAATTTGGCCTTGATTATTTCTATCACAATCAGTATTAATACTGTTTAATTAATATAATTTTCAGCTTGTTTACTTTTTTATTTCTGTCTTGGTTTAAATATCTTACATACTATATATTTCATGTATTTATCTGGCTACTTAGCTCTTTTTCCGTAAAATTTTAAACCTATGAGTATTAACACTTGATATAAATGTAAAAATAATATTTTTCTGAGCATTGCTTATTTCCTTTGGGTATTTTGAAGCAAACAGTTCTTCATGCTGCAGCCAATTTCCTCTTCTTTTGTTTCGTTAAATAATATTTTTAATTTCCAAGTTTTAATTAATATTGAAAGTTCTGAAGAAAAAAAAATCATGTTATTCTTTTGCTTCCAAATATTCAAGATTATAGCAAATTGGTAAATAATATATTGCTCTGTTATTTTGCAATATATGGCTAACGCTTTAGGCTTTTTCAATTTATTTACTTATTTGTTTGTTGCTTAAAAACTTGGTTGATTGCTTATTAACGTCCCACTCAGAAGCAATCTTGAAAAATTGAATAAATAATAACAGTTTTACATTTTTCTGAGATTTGTACTTTCATCACCAAAATAGAGTTTCACTTAAAACATATTCCACCCCAATATCCACTCGGAAAGTAATAAATTAAAAATCATGCAATTTTGAAACTAAGTGGATAAACAAAAGGGTTAGAGTTAGAAGCAAACATAAAAAAAAAGTGTTTGAAATAATATTAATGTTAATTCTCTGAATGAAATCAGTTTTAATTTTTTATTTTCTGTTCCCTTTTCCAATTTGCTTCAATATCACATTCGGAGATACCAAATGTTTTCTCTATCTCAGTTCATTTTATGTTGATCATGTAGAATAGAGGTTTCATTCTAAAAGTAAAATTCATTGTAAAGTAAGTTCCCTTAATGAAAGTCAGGAATGAATTACAGTTAGTCTAATACAAACATTCCTTAAAACATTCGTAACAGTCACGTGGTTGATGAATGTTAATTAGAAAAAAGTAAGTGATAAGGTTTTTCTTTTGCTTCTTGTCTTCCTTATTAGTTGAAGAGGATAACATTAAATACAATCTTTATGTAAATAATGGTTAACATCATGAAGAGAAAATTTGTCTAGACAAGTCTAGGAAGGTTTACTTTTGTTTCAACGAATGAACTTTCCTGATGAAATTAATTCTTCTGTTCAATTTCTATAATATACTTGGATAAATTGAAAATGTTAGATTAAATATAATACTATTGTAGTAATTTAAATCAACAGAAAGAGGTCTGAGTTAAGAAAGAATTGAAGTACAAAATATTTGATGTTGAGAATTGACATAATTGCTTCATTTGGCATTCTGATTCATGGATGTATCACTTTTAATAAATAAGTTGAATCTTAAGTACTTAAATCTTTCCAAACATACATTAAAGCAAAAATAGAAGATTTATATATACAATTAAACTACATTGCAAAATCTCTTCGCTGCATTGTTGAAATTTGTGTTGAATTATTTTAATCAAATAATAAAAAACAAATCTTCCATAATTCATACATATATAATAATATAGATCCCCCCCCAAAATAATTAATAGAGGAAGATGGATTACTTCATTTGCAAGTTATAAATCATTTTAAAATACAATACTCATATCAATATTTTTCTGCAGGAATTATTCCTTCATTTTTTTAAATAGCCAAATAACAAATAATGCGGAGAAATATGTATTTGCTTAACAATCAATCTCTCGTAAAAAATAGAGGAAATGAATATGGTATTGAGAAAATATCTCTCAGCGTACAATCCAAATAACTAATTGAAGAAAAAGGCTTTAATTACACAAATAAATTGATTTGAAATTCTAAAACATTTGAGTAATGTATTCATAATATTTATTTGAGCTAATGGAAATTAGGGAAAGGACTTATCAGTCTAAGTTTCGCTATAATTATTCAATAAAGGCTTGGAATTTGGAGAACCATTATCAATATTATGCATAGGTAGTTTCAACCAATATTAATTCAAAACCAACAATTAAACATCACTTAGGCATATAGCTAGCTATAAGTGTATAATGCAGTGTCAAATTTTTATGATGATATTTTAATGAAAAGAAATTTAAGTTATTGAATATGTCTACACACACAAACACATACACACATTTATACGGTGTTAAAAATATTTCAAATAAGAATTTTTAAAATACCACAGGCACTATAGTCTTAGAATACTGTTCAAATTATGTAAATTCATGTAAATTTTTAATGGAATCAAATACATAATTATTCATAGTTGCCTCTAAATATATAAGCATTCGTAGTTATTTAGGTATACCCAAGCGTTTTAAACAATTTTGATAGCAATTTCTCTCTAAATGTGATCAACAAAGTTAACTTCACCATCCCTTAAAAAAAATATATTTAAATCTATTTTTTCTCTAGCGCACTTCTTTTCCTTATATTTTTTCAGGTATAATCCAATTTATCTCCTTTATTCTGTAGTTTTTATAGTTTTTACTTTTGAAGAAGGTTTGACATCAGCTGCATGCAATGGATTTTCATATACAAGATATTTTTCTTCTGAAATACGCAACGGGCAATTTCGTTCTTGAATTATCAGTTTAAATTTTGCTTGTTAGAAAAAATAATCGAGAACTTTGTATGCATCATCCGACTTTTCTATAAGAAAGTAAACTTTATCTGAAGCATAAATTTTGTAAGGCAAAAGATGGAAATAAGAGGAAAAATGTAATTGATTAAAGTGTGCATTTAATATGATACTTAGAATATACGTAAGCTGATCCCAAATATGCCCTTCAAACAAAATTGTGATCCAATATAGAGATCTAATAGTCCGAAAAAGGGAAATGATAACAAGAAACGAAAGAAAACTTTATATATTTTTTCAAACATTTTTAAAAAAAATAGCTTTAGTTTATTAGGTTTGTTTTTATAACATATTCAATAATTTCTTTTTAAACAAAATACTACGCTAAAAATTTCAATTTATTTAAAAAAAAAATAAAAATTCATTAATTTTCAATATTTTTTCTTTAACTTATTTTATGGCAATATTGCAAAACTAAGCACAATATGTAAAAAATAATTTTGTCCAAAATTAGAAAGAATATTATCTTACATTTTAATTCGAAATTATTTTTATTTGAGTTAAGTATACAAAATAAAAAGCATGAAGGAATTTGCTTTAACATACTTATTATTCACCTTTCAAATTCATATCAATCATTAAGAAGTATGCAAACGTAATTAATTTAATCTCATGACTTAAATTGAAACAAGTGCAATTTTTTTAAAATCAGAAATAAGTATTATTAATATACATTTAAGTAAATAGTTGAAATTTATTTAAAATGAATTATGTTTATCTGTTGTCATGCATCAGTATTTGCAATATAAATAAAAAAAATAACTTCTTACAAACTTTCAATAAAATACTAATAACTGTCCCTATTATTAGTATTATTATTTTAATATAATAATAGATATATATATATATAAACTTCTCCCCCCTTTTTTTTATAAACTTGAAGTACAAACTCAATTGGATATTTCATTTGAAAGAACATTTCATAAAGGTACATAATTTTGCATTTTGCACTATTTAAAATTTTTTATTTCTGATCAACAATTCTTTCTCTTTCATATTTGAAAGAGCATTTTCTCTTTCATGCTCCTTTATTTCAAGAAATCAAATTAAACGTTTTTGCTACGGTTCGGGAACAATTTCTAAAATTTCTATGTTATATCAAAGATAAAATTATTAGGCAAAAATAAAAAAATTTCTTTTTGTTTGGCATTTTATGTTTCACCATAAAATAACAAAGCTTAAAGGAAAACTGGAGTGGTGTTTCTCATTTTCTGCATGTAAGGTTGTTTTCGCTTAATATTAAGAAATATGACTGACAATTAACCAACTTCTTCAAAAAAAATTAAAAATTACTTTCCAACTTTCATGAAAATTTGCAAGAATTTTAAATAATAATTAGAAAGAAATGAAATTTATTCTGAATGTTAATGTGATTTATACAAACGATCAAATTACAGAGCAATTGAAAAATAATGCTGAAAATCAATACCTTATGCATGCCAATAGATACTGTTCCTTCTTGCAACGACGAGATCCTGTACATCCCATGGCTTCAAATAATAAAGATTTTGAATGTTATTCTAAGGAATGGCATTTCAAATGGTCTCTATCTGGACTAGAATCAAATCGTACATCTTGTCTGAACGGCTGTAAGAATGAGTAAGTGATCGATGCAATCTTAGGCATATTAATTTAACTACATTTTCAAGAACATGCCAGTTATGGAAAAAAAATTTGTACAGAAGAATGTGCACATGTACATCGTGCTAAACTCCGAACATGAGTTGGAAGAGGTGTAGAATCTAGTGCTCCACAGCGTTTCAGATATAGCACCAGCTGTTCAAAGTTATAAATGTGGCCACAATAACAAAGTGTTCATGGTCGTGAATTCGTGGCCCACGTTGCTTTTAAAGACCTATTGTAAAGAGGGGTTGATGTACATTAAAACTGTTGAAGCTCTTAATCGTCACGATGGTGTGGCAGGGGAGTTTGAAGTTAGGAAGTCAGTCTCTTTACTAAGGTTCAAAATTAAGAGATTCATCAAAATTAGATCAAATCATGATTCCTTGAAATTGAAGTATGCGGCGCGGGATATTCAATGGTATCAGCCTATGGTATCCAGTAGCTCTTCACCCAATAACGTGAGTTCATCCAGGTAGACCACAAATACTTGGGATGAACATCTATAACGTCTAAAATCTACGAGTCTATCATCATAATCCAGATTTTAGTACAATTCATCTTGAAAGGAGGCTTTTTATTGATTGTCATGGCTTTGGCTTTATTGGTAAGCCCGTTATCGTTAAAGGTATCGGTGGTTCAGCATTAAGGTAATCCTGCTCAGAGGAAATTTTATATCTAACACATGGCGCAGCATACGTCTAGGAATCGTCAGGGTTCACTTACACACTTGCAAATGCGACGATGCAATATGGTCTATTATTGTATTAGGAAATAGGATTATGTCGTCCCATGGTGACACTGTACTGCGTCCCCTACTGTCGGTGTTTGATTTGCCCGTGTTCTTTAATTCTTAGACATATGCATCAATGATGTAGTATTACGTTCCACACTATCCATAATTTCACGATACGAAAGTTTGCACTCACAGAGGCTGATACAGTAACACTTAAGGTCATCTATGATGATGGTGAAGCAAGTTGTATTTTCAGTAATCATTTATAAATAAATATTAAGGGACAATTTCCAGGCACTTTTACAATGGTAGTTTAGAGAAGGTTTCTTGGTCCTCTAAAAAAAGTGATTATTTTTTTAATTCTAACCATTTGCATATCTTAAATCTTTTGGATTTTCAGAAAGATTAATTTTAGTTTACAAGGCTCTTTCTTCATGTTTCGATTTTTACAACGAGTAGTGCATATTTTAACTTTATTTACTCATATACAGAGATAAGCATAGCTCATTTGCGTCTGAATTCATTCCTTTTTAAAGTATAAAACAAGTTCCACATGTCTCTTTTCCTATATAGTATAATGCTAAACTGACATTTAATGTTCCTATTGAAATGAAAAATAGCATAATTCTAAAATATTTCAAACTTTCATGAACGTCATACATGGAATTCATGCTCCTATTGACGTCAAGAGCCTTTGGATGGATTTTAGGATATTCCGTTTTTTCTAATTGAGGATGTGTGTGCTTTGATTTATATATATAATTCGTATACTATATATGAATACAGCCTCAAAAGTCTTTTAGCAGAAAATTCCGATTTCAAATTCAAATTCTTATTAGTGTGATTTGTATTGCAAATTTTGAGAGCTTTTTCCGCAAGAATCCTCAGAGCAATACGTTAAATATTTGGCTTCCCTAGAACATACATTAAGTGAAGATTGAGTATATATTTACAAAAGGAAATGAAAACGAATGCTCAAAAGCCTTTCCAATTTAAAAACTCTACTTGAATGTGCATTATAAAAGTTGAATTTCTGTATGTTATCTGCAAGCAAAGTAGTTTATCTCTGCAAATATTTTAATATTAGTTTCACTCATGTCAAGTGCAATTCAGTCGCTTTAAAGAATGAAATATCAATTTAAATATTGCGTCTGTGTATGAATGTTAATTGGAACTTCACATATGTATGCTGATTTCATTGATCACAAATATAAGACCTGGGGTTATTTTAGAACTTTTTTCATTTCTGTGGTACCTAAGCTCACAAATATACCTAAGCTTACAGCTTATTTCTTTTTATATACATTGAAGTAAATACTTTTTGTATTCACACATATTTCTATATTTCATTGTTTAATAAATTTTCTGAATCCGTATAGCAGTATTAATTCAAAGGAAATGCTTAAAATAAGGCTATATTATATATCTTCTGTTAGTTTTGAACATGGGATTATTTAGAATTTTCAAAAGATGTGAGGCATGTCACTAAACAGTGGCGGCGCTAGAGCACGCGTGAACGTCGGCGAAATTAGGATTCGCGAGGCCTCCTTTTTTCCAGTCAAGAAAACGTTAAATTACATAAAAAAGCCGAATTATAGTTTAACTAATATATGAGTAAACGAGATTTATTGCTAATCAAATGATGACAAATATTACACAAATAGAAATTAAAATAGACGAACTTTTCGGCTTTTGGCCTCACTGAACTGTTTCAGGATTATGTCATAGCTAACACTAGCCGCTATTTCAGCTTCAATTGATAGAACTGCTAACGCAGATAGTCTCTCTTGACTCATCGTACTTCTCAAGTAGGTCTTAATCAATTTGAACTTTGAGAAGCTTCTCTCAGCGGAAGCTGTACTGACGGGAACTGGGAGCATGATTCCAATTGTTATATAAACATTTGGATATATTTCTTTCAAATTGTTTTCTAAAATGTACTGAATGAGTTGTTTCGCGTCGTTGATAGAGTCTAGTGAATTCGTTTTTAAAAGTTGGAGTTCTTCATATAGTTCGAAAGGCTGTATGTCGCTGTTTTCACCTTCCCGAAGTATTGTACCTAAATCATTACAATACTTGAGGTCTTCTTTTGATATATAATTTAAATAACTGATATCATAAATAAAACCAAATTGTTCAAAATATTCATTGAGCGCTTTAAATCAACATTCGGTGTTGACTATAATAGCATCAATCATTGTGTTAAAAAAAGTTAACTCTGTACTGCATTTCAAAAGATTGAATAGGTTCATCAATATGTTCATAACCGAACATTCATTTTTTTCCTGGCTGTTCTTTTTTCTTTAAATTGAGACTCAATTTCGAAAGTACTTTTCTCTACAAATAATTGAACTTGTGCAACACTATTGTCAAATCCTGCATTACGGAATTCTTGAATCCAGCTGCAAAATGACCGTAAAGTATCAATAGCGACTTTCAAGTTGACTTGAACCGATTGCCATAGTTTGCTTATATTGTTCACACGTAGTAAAACCTCGTACCATACGTGTATCACAACAATAAACTCAAAACTGAACATTTCATTCAAGACTGTGTCACAGTCGCTTAGAGTTTCAGAATTATCACTTTTATTTTTCAGCTCATTCACACGCATTCGATAACAAAATATTGTTTTTAGTGCTCCGATTCTACTTTCCCACCGTGTTTCAGACAGAGGTTTTAAGGTCAATTTTAATTTAGTTTTTACAATATCCCAACGCTTACTTGGCTTTGAAAACAACACATAGATCTTATTGATGAAGCCAAAAAACGTATTGGCTGTTGCAGAAGAGTTAGCTGCATCAATCAAAAGCAAATTCCAACTGTGGCATCTGTACTGCGTGAAGAATGCTCTTGGGGTTATATTGAGTATTCTTGTTCTGACACCTTTATTAATACCGACCATATTGGCGCCATTATCATATCCCTGTCCTAGACAGTTTTGGATATCTAGACCATTTCTTTCCAGTTCTTGTAATATTGAATTTGTTATATATTCTCCCGTTGTTTCTGCGAAGGCAATAAACCCAACAAAATGTTCCTCTATTGCTCCAGTTGAGGAATTGCAAAATCTTAATATTATTGACATTTGTTCAACGCGGCTGACATCCCTGGTACAATCGAGCAAGAAGGCGTAGTATTTTTCTTGTTTAACTCTGTGCATAATTTCTTCAATAACTGATTTAGACATTAATGCAATTAATTCATTTTGGATGTCGTGGCTCAGATAATGTTGAGTAAGTTGCTTTTCATTAATACGTTGCATGTGCTCCCGTAGGGTCAGATCATATTTCGATAACAACTTAAATAAATCTTTAAAATTGCCACTGTGTCTGCTATCGTTCAATTTAAGGGATTCTCGATAAGCTCTAAATGATAAATTGTGTGAGGCTATGTAGTTTATTATATCAATCATTCTTTCAAACAAATTATACCAGTACTTTTGCGAATTCCTTAATCAATCTCTCGTTATCCTTATCTATTGTTTTTCCGTGTTTGATTCCTTTATAGAATTCCATCCATTTAATCATGCATTCCATGTGTCCTTAACTTTGTTCATGTCTTTGCAATATCCGACTCAAACCTTTCCAGTCCCAACATCCTTTTTTTACCACCTGTGTCTGCAAATGTGAAAAAAGTCTACATGGACAGCAATAAACTTTGTCTTGAAAAATGGAGTAAACTAATCATCTACGATGTTGCGTTTCACCGTTACTTAATTTTCGAGTGAAATGAAATTTAGAAAAATGTCTTTTATTAGCGTGTTTTAGGTAACTTTCATCAGATTTCTCTAGATCTTGATTGGGACCGTTTTGAATTAGGTCATGACGCTGCGAATCGTTTACTGGAAATACCCACTTTCCTGGATCTAAGTCTATAAATGACTCTCTTAAATGAACTCCTTGCACTTGATTTTCTGAGTCACACATCGTTCCACTTTCTAACTCTTTATTGGGTTCAGACATTTGGATCATAGCAGATTCGGCCGATGTTGCAGGTAAAATTGTATCAGAACTTTGAATAAAAGATTCATTTGACTCTGAAGCTAGCTCATAAACTAAAGTTTCTCCAGATGACTCTAAAGCAGTGACACTCGTAGAAGGTTTATAGAGAAATTTCATCATACTGGATCTCAGAGCTTGGTTGGATATAACAGTTACAGATTTTCTTTTTCTTTTTAATACACCGGATTCCCATTTCCTACCTATATCTCTATCTCTAGTTGGTCCTCCAGTCATGATGACCTAAAAATAAAAAAACATTGAAATCAATTAATTATTTTATTAGATACCGACTTTCAAAATAGGCCCAGTAGCGTCAGAGTTAATAATAATGCGATAAGAGATCTGCCGATTTGTTATAGTACGATTTTTTTGTAGCAGAGTCCCAGCGATGATAAATAACTCTATATATACGCCAATGCTTTTTATGGAAAATTGAATAAAATTGTTTTACTTAGACCTGGATTATTTTGTACTGAAAGAACACTAGATTCTAGTGCTGTGTTCTTTCAATACAAAATAATCTAGATCTAGGCGCAACAATTTATTTCAATTTTCCATAAAAAGCATTGCCGTATGTAGTAGCTAGATGTATGAAAAGAAGAGCTCGGTGAAAATAATATAATTGTTACAAATTTTGACGCATATAAAAACATACTCGAAAAGCTAAAATTTTCTGTTCTCGAGAAAAAAACACTAGCACAGTTTTAATTTAAAACTAGGTAACTATCCACTCTTTTTAATTTCGATTTCTATAGAGAAATACATTATACTTACGACTTATAAAAGATACCTATGTATACCTATTGATGTTGACAAAATCATTACGCTAAAGTCATTATAAAAGTTCATATTGACTTACCTTATAACCTCTTCGAAATATGAACTAAATCACAACATAAATTAACACTTTTATTCACTAAAACGCCACCGGGGTACTGACTCGTTTTACAACACAATAAAAAGAAATTTTGTCCATGCGAGTCTAGTCTGCTAGTGTTGCATTCACAAAAGGAATGATTGCTTACGTTATCCTCACAGAAAGAAATACAAATATTTATTTAAACGACACACGGATTTCCCGTCTCGCGCGCTAAGTTGTTTAGTTTCCATAGTGTTGCCAGACGTTTCTGGATAATGCCTGTAAAGTACTAATCACTCTCTTTACTCGCGCAACTGTATGAAAATAAATAAAAATGAATAACTAAATTTTAAATAATTAAAAACTTTGCGAGGTCCCGTCAAGCGCGAGGCCGTCGGCGGTCGCCAACGCCTAACGCCGCCACTACTGTCATTAAGTTTTGATATTTCTTGCTGTACATTTTAAAATATTTTTCATTTTCTTCATTTACATTAACTGTCTGATTCATTTACATCTTTTTTCGAATTATGATATAAAATAAAGTAAAACAAATTTTATTAATGCAAAATATTTAGGAAATAATTAGGAACACATTTTGTGATAATTCCCCTCTTCTATGTACTGTTTGGATGAAAGATGTAAAATAAAAAAATTGGTACTAAAGCAATTATTACTATCTTCTACTAGGGTCAGTAATTATCTAAATTCTATTTCAAAACAGGACACATTTATGAAAACTTGTTTTAAGCACTTAAAATGTTCCTTTTAACTGAAGAAGTTTTGAATTGTTTTAAGTTTCATATGGCTATTTTCTTTCATATTTTTTTAATTTTAATTTTATTTTATTAGTAATATTATTTGTAGCCCATTCATTTCAAGAAAACAATCAATTTATTTTTCACATTTAAATTTCCTTAATTCAATTATAAACACTATAATACATTGCTGTTTGTTAATGTATTAAGGAGCAAAACTCATATAGTGTCAAAATTTCAAAAAAAAAAAAAGAAGATATACATGTCATTAGCAGTGCTTTTTTCTTTTGTTTTCATTACTTTTATTACAGTACCAATAGTACAGTTAATATTTTCAGAAATATGACTTTCTGTTTGGGAATAAAAAATTATTTCCTATAAAGTTAACCTAAAAGACATCAAATTAAATAATGTTGGTAAATTGTTTTAAAATTAAAAGTTTAAGTGATATTTAATTTTTTAAAATATATATCTTAAGTAAGTTAAGCTCTACCGCTCTCTGAAGATCTATCATTAAGATAATTTTTTAAATAAAAAAGATGTAAATGGAACTAAACTGTATTGACTACTAGACTAAATTAACCGAAGTTCAGATTTTAACTATAGTCGAATTAATTATTTTCCACCAATCCTAATTACACGAAAGACAATAAAAAATTCTCATTGACATTTAATATACTTAAAAATTATATAATCAATCATTTAGCTCATTTGATAACATAAGAAGTGATACTTAATGCTTAAATAAATACCGGATTTTAAAAAAATTATATATTTTTAAAACAGTTATATATATCTTAAATAATTGATTCACAATTATAAATTGATGAACCAAGTTTTATTTTTAGTAACAAATGATTGATATGAAGACCTTTTGTTATGCGACGAGCAACTCATCTGCAATGAATTTCGTTTCACACATTTTGTAGCATCACTGTGTCAACTATTCTTAATACTGCCCCACAAATGCGTTCTTTACGTTATTTCAGTGTTTTCGGCTTCGGTACACTGCCATATAAACTGTGTCTTTAATGAAACTACATAAAAGTGTGTAATTTACATAGCGTATGGTTCAGAGAATTCGGTGGTCATGTGATTAGGGATAAATTATTGTCCCCGCATGCTTCAACCAACAGTGGGGAAAAGTTCATCATTTAGTAATCAAGTCCACGCAGAGACCAATAGGCTATGATTTCATTTTGTTTAAATTCAAACATTGTGCTGCCGTCATGCAGTTGTTGAAATGACCAAAGTTGCAACATGTTCACATAATTGTTACATTAAAGTTTGTTTAGAAAAGGATAGAGGCCCGTACAAATTTGTTTGTGACATATGACAAAACATATTTCTTTTGGTGAATTTATTTACAATTGCACAAATTCATGGGGATTTTCACTTCACTCTTGATCAACATAGGAGAAAAGAACTTGGTATGCTTTTCTTTAATTTTGCTTGCCCCTCACTATATATAATATGCGTAATAGTTTCAAAAACATAAATTTTTAAAATCTTGTAACTCTTTTGTGTGAACTTTGTATTTGTGTATTTTTTTTGAAATGGTAAACTAAAAGAAATAAATTTTTACATTAAATTATTCGAATTGAATAAATAAGATATAAAATATTTCTTTTAATTACACCCTCAAAGATTAATGAAAAAAACTTCACATTGAAGGAAATGATTGCTTTATCTCATTTGAAAAATATGATTTTTTGCAGCTTTAATTATTGTAAATGAAACCAATCTAAACAACACGAAAAAGTAAATAAAATTAAATAAAGTAAGTTAATTGAATCGAAATTGTACATAGTGATAATGCTGAATTATTGAGAGATAATTAATGAGCACAGCTGTTGATAAAAGTTTTTTTTTAAAAATTGTTTTTGAAAAAAAAAATACTTAGAGGGAAATGTTTTACATGTACGATATTTCTGATTAAAATATTTTACAACAAATATAAATATTTGCTTAGAGTGAGCAAATAGAAAAAAAAATAAAGCCCGTTAGAAAATGATTTAAAAGATTTAAAAAATATAAATGAAATGATTAAATATGGTCGTGTAAAGAATTTTTTTTAAAAAAAAGGTGCAAGTTTGTGTTTTTGAAAAATGTGTTTTTCAATTTAGCAAAAAACATTAAAGATGCGAGTAGTATGCTTGAGGTTTTAAGAGATTAAAGTATTTGAATTCAAATATTGGAAAAAACATTCTTGTTTTATTTACAATTCTAATACATTATGTTACTATTTTTTAAAAAGTGGAAACTATTTTAATATTTCGAAATTCAGGTTTTACTTTTAGTAACGATGAAATAAACAAAAGAACACAAACAAAATTTGTAGAATTATCGTAAATCTTGATAAGATGCTGAATTGAAACTGGATAAAAAGTTATATTTCTTTTAGAAATAAAGTGAGGTTTAGTTTTCAGTTATTTAATGCAAATGAGATAAGTACTCTTGAGTAAAAAAATAATCCTTCATAAATATTTTTTCATTCTCAATTCTTTCTGAAATACATACGCAGATCTTAGTAATATTTTTGGCTGAGATACGATATTTGTTTATTTTATCGAACCATTAATTGTTGATTTATTAATAATTTAATCATTTGTTCCAATAATAATGCTTATATTACAAAACTGAGGCAAAATAGGTATATTTAGAATAACTGAAGCTTAGGAAATGTACATGAGACGAAAAAGAGAAAGAAGGAAAATTGACAGACGTACTGTATAAGTATAGGAAAAAAAAACATAAATATTTTCATAGCATTTGAATATTTTCATTCGGCAGATACATGAACATAGAAGAAATTAAAACTCTTTAACACCCTTTTTAAGATCTTGAAATTATATGTTATTCAATTTAGCATTGGTTAAAAGTTTATTGATATTACCTTGCGTGATTTTTTTTACTAAACTGTTTCTATTATGTGCCTTTGATCAGAAATATCTAGGATTGTTTTCAGCTTATTAAATTCCAAAGCACTCAAATAAAAAGAAATTTCTCAATCAAAATGACAGAGAAATGCTTGACACTCACGGAATACTTCTCGTGTTGTTGGAAATCATCTAATTAACCAAACCCGTTATTAGGCCTTAGAACAATAGGAGAAACGATAAGGAAAATAATAGAGATCTAGCCACATTATAATAGTGTTACATTTGATAAACAAATGTATTGGCTATAAAGTTAAATCAAACTCCAGATCATGTACCGAATGCTGATATATGCGGTGGACAACACCTCACTTCTGATATGACAAGCATTTATGCTAGCTCAATCTCATATCCGAAAATTTTTTAATGTGAGTAGACGGAAAGAAATTTGACAAGAAATGTTGTGCAAGATTTAAGATTTTCCCTACTTTACACATTTTCTGAATGCTCATTTGCAAGAATTTGGAATTCCATTAGTTGTTTTCAGTAGCTACATCAGATGCATTTGAATTAGACTATCTTAATATGATATAAGCTGAATATTGTAATAGATTCAAAGACATCTTTTAATGTTTTTTAGCAAAAATGGAGCCTTTTTTTACCAAAACAAAATTAAACAATTGCACAAATTAACAAACCCTTTCGAATGAAATGTACAAAATATTCCCCATGTATCATTATAAAGAAAAAAAAATTTGGTATATTTTTTATTAAAACCGAAAGTATGTTATTTTAGATAATTTGTAGCATATATATTTCATTGAAATGATTTGACCACAAAACCGCATGAAAAAAAAAACTTAATCTCGAGTGCAGCGTGACAAAAAATACTCCCATTTCCAATACATTAGCTGTCTCTTGGAATGGATTACAAAAGCTGCCATTCGTGTCAGACATCCAGCTCGAAAACGTTTGTGGTTTTTGTTGATTCTTTAAAAGCTTGAGCAAAGAAATGTATCCATGGAAAGAAGAAAAATTGAACTCTTTCATTCAACAGTCACATTGACATCGTACGATATGAGGATATGCACTTAAGTTAATCGAATAGAAGCTGCGGAGCATGAATCATTCAGGTCACGTATATGCATTGCAACTTTAAATTCAAAATGTTTCGCAGTGGACTATGGAAATTCGAAAAAAAAAGTCTTCGAAAACTTAATAGATAGGGACTGAGTATTAACCGCCGATAAGGTTACATTACTAAATATCTGCAAAAGTGTCCTTTGGAATATTTTATAATTTAGTAACTTCATCAATGTGTAACAAATTAGTTGATATATGGAATATATTTAGGTGTCTGAAATAAAAACCATTATACAGAATAATGCAAATATAATAACATTTAAGTTAAGGTAACGCAAGGCAGAACAATTTAAGCACTTTAATCTTATTACGGCAATAATACACCTAAACATGTTTACATATGCAATACATTATTAAATTATATTTAAAAATACATTTAAATGATTTATTTTTCATTCAATCGAAGAAAATACAATTGATTATACCTAAGTTTTGATACTATATTTAATCAAGATTTAAAATTATTTTAAGTGGATATAGTAGTTAGTGCTGACAAATCTGATGATACTGTTCAAATAATGTTCATAAAAGAAAGAGCTATATTACCAGAGCTAGAAATTTGAAGACTCGGTATGGATTCATACCGTTAGCCAAGAAGGTGACTTGTTCTTTGGAGCTTTGTCAAGAGGCTTATATATTGCTTCTACTCTTGTGCCTTTTGGATTATATTCATCTTGATATAAATCTTGAACTCCTTATGATGGTATTAAAGACAGAAATGTCTTTCGAATAACTGAAAGCTATAGCTTTGAAAATTACTGTCAACTGATTCCCATCAAGTGACTGGCTACATGTTTTTACTGATGGGTCCCTTGTAAATAGATATCATGGTGCAGAAGGCGGTATATTTTGTGAATTGTTTAGCCTTTACCTATCGTTAGGTATTTTTACTACTGCCTCCGATGGCGAGATTGAAGATATTGCAGTAACTGTCGAGCAACTATCACTAAAAAGCTTTGAGTTCAACAGGTTTGTAATATTTCCATATTCTAAATCGGCATTACATGTTTTAACTCAAAATTACCTCTGTAATTCACAAATATTTTTAAAATGCAGATCATTCACATAAAAGATTTTCCTCATGATTTTCCTCTTCCTTATTGTCAGGGAATACCGGCTCATTGGAACATTGCTGGGAATGAACATGCTGACTTTCTTGCTAAGAAAGGAGCATTTGTGATTCAAAGACCTACGAGAGTTTCAAACTCTACTTTTTTAAAGTCTTATGATATATATATATATAAGTACGAATACAAAAATGATAACCTTCGTAAATATTTTTATTTTCTTATACATTTCTTAACAGATTACATATTTGAGTTGCATAGAAAAAAATATATGTATTTTCATTATTAGTTAATTATTTCTATAAAATATGTATGTTATGGATCATATTAAATTTGTTCGATAATGTGAAGCAAGTGTGAAAAATAAAGAACTACATTAAGTTTCCTACATTGGTAGATTTCATGAATATGAACAATGTTTAGCCATAAAAAATAGGAAGAATATAGAAAACCAAACCATAACGAAAATGCGTGAAATTGTTAAATTAGTTTGAACTTAATATTCTAACATGTACATCATCCTACATAACGAGTTTATTACGTTTGAATTTAAAGTTATACATTTAGGTAGTATTATGGTAGAGTTTTAAAAAGCCGTCAGATTGAATTAAATAATTGTAGAAAATAAAAAGTCTTGTTAATAAATTTTTTAATAGAAATTTTGATATGTTGCCATAAAAGTAAGATTATATTTGTGACTCAGATATCTTAAAATAACTTTTTTAGTATTCATTGTTTTATTTAATTCGTCTTAGTCTTTAGCAGGCGTCTTAGATTCGCATAACACTAGAACGTGAGGGATTTCGATTACCCTTAAACGTCCACCGGTGTAGTTTCAACACAGCACAACACACACCGCGTTAAAAAGTACATACATAAAATAATTATAATAACTAAATATTTGCAGGACTAATGTCCAGTAGGGTATAGTTTTAAGACTTTTTAACATTGTTTCATGTAATTTTCATATATTATGATTCTTTATATCGTAAAAAACTGACGTTGACATTATGTTTCGCAAAGCTTGTTGGATCATTGCTTTGTCGCAAAACATTTCAAGTTGCAAGTCTGCCAGGAACATTACTATTATGAGGTATCCATTCTGTGTCATCTCTAGCGACATATATATCAGGATTTATTGGAATGTTATCAATTTCATCTGCACTTTCTTCACATTCTTAGCAGTCACTTTTAATTCAATTTCATGTCTTCATCGGAGTCTAAATTAGAACAAGACAGCGCACCACCATCCGATTCATTCTCAGAAAGTTATCACAACAAATTAGCAATTTCATCAGGGATTAGACATTTTCTATGAGTCATCGTTTCAGGGTGTGTGCTCTGCAAAAGTTTCGAAAATTGAATTAAATTTTTTTATGAGCAGATAAGCAAATGCTATGTAACGAGACACTTAGACACAGCGATTTTAGTATAACTGACTCATTTCCGCTGTGAACCAAATATCATTGCATTCAAGGTCAAATAAATGTGCGAAATTACTTCCAGAAGTTTGTTTTGTTAAAGTGAACTACTTTTTGCTGAACGACAGCTATTTATAATGATAAATTGCCTTGGTGACAAAACGACACCAGTGGACGTTCTAGGTATATTTAGTTGTAAAATCTGTCTTAATTAATTAGAACCACAAAACGTTTTGTGTGTAATCACCATGAAAAATGATTAAAAATCACTAAAATTTTTCGAATTCCCTGCAAAAATCTGGAAAGTAGAACATACTGAACACAGGCTCCACTGTTCAATCGATATCGACGGACATTCTAGTGATAAATTAATAATTTAAAAAACTTTTAAAATATAAAGATTTTATCTGGCATGAAGAGTTCGATTTGCCCTTGGTTTCAAAATATTGATACTACACATTTAAATTATCACAACTATAAAATAAAGTAAAATCAATAGAACATATGGATTAATTGTAAAATCACATGTATAAAGAGCAAATGGATTGATTTTTGTAACATGAATTACAGTAAATTATAATGATTTAACATGTATTACTCACTGATCTTCAATATTTTTCTATAGCTCTACTATTAAAAATCTTAATTTTATGAAAACTCTATCCTGTGTCATTCATATTAAGTTTCAAATCTTTAGAGTAGTTATGATATATGTGCTTAATGCCCTATCTCAACATCTAAAAAATATTTTTTTATTAGTTGAAACTCAAAAATGTTTCTATTCAATATTATATAGATAACAATTGAAGCGAGAATGGAAATACAAAAATCTGAATATCTAAAAAAAAAGCTATTTCCGTGGTTTGTATTAAATACAATTTGGGGAATATACTAATCCTTTAAAACAAATCCTGCTATTCCCATGTTTGCCGAGTCCTTTTATGTTGGAAAAATCATAAGAAACAATAAATTCAATATAAGGTGGAATCAAAATGTAAGAGTTGAGAAAAACAGAATATACAAAATCTTGTTTCAATGTAAATGGTATTCATATTTAATGTTTACCTTACATTTTAAGATTTTGATTTTGTTTTCTGAAACAAACGTATTACAAAAGAGGTGAATGATTGTATCTTCAGTTCAGGTTGTATGCCTTAGATATCAGGATGAAGTATGTCTGGAGGGACTTTTGCAGAAAATAGATAGCTATTACATTTCTCGTCCAAAAAGAAAATTACATTTTCATCGCTCTAAATTTATAAGAAAACTATCTCTAAGTTCCAGAGATATTTTGCAAATTTTTCAGATGAAAATATGTTTTTTTATATTCTTTTATTTACAATAAATCTTCATTTTGCATAAATATTAAGGAAAAAAGCATCGAATTTCGGTGCTGGATATCTGGAAATGAATCAATAGCATAATGACTATAGAAATATTTTTAAATTCTATTAATACTAATTAATTTTGAATCAAAGGGTTATTTAAATATTTTTTTATTATTTAATTTTATAAAAGTTGTTTACTTTACTTTATGCTCTTCTTATGCGTGTTTTTATTCCTTTCTGTTATAAATATTTATTTATTGTTCTGTTGATTATGCTGATTACATAGTTTACTGAAAGATGTTGTGTTTATATACAAAAATATGTATATTTAGGGTATTATATCAATGCTAAGGTCTTATAAAACATTTAAGATGTTGTAAAAATTATTAAGAGTTCTAAGATCTATAATTATTAATAAACAATTCTTGAAACTTGAAAATTGGTTTAGTTAAAAAAAATGTTGGTCCTAAATATGACATAAAACTTACCTGGATAGTCAATGACTCCACTTTGCGAAAGTATTTTTAAAGTTCCATATACACTGATGTACTAAAAGTTAAGAAACAAACACATTTCGTGGCTTTTTCAAAAATTACTGAAATAATAATTAAAAAGTTGATGAAAATTAATACGACTCGCTAATGATCATGTTTTGGTATGCTAATAAAAACAAATGGTGCAAGAATATTGAATTACATTGTCATATGTATAGGTATAGTATGGGTTATTAAAACTTCTCTGAAGTGAATAGAAATGCTGATTTCTCAACAAACTCTCATGTAGTTTGAGAGGTTGTTTATAAGGCTTTAGTTGAATACATTTACTCCTCTACCAATTTACTTCTGGGAGTAAGCTGGCAAGATGGAATTACTTTGCATCTTTGAGAGTCTTTGAGGGATTCAGGTTTGGAGATCTGACTATCCCCATCATATAATGAATATCGACGGCGAAAGGGGGAAAGGGTATAACCGTATTCAAATACTATCTAAGCTCTTCTTGGATGAGTATTATCATCTAAAATATTAAGAAGATCTCATTCCTATATTTTAAACCAGACAAGGAGCACCTCTGGGGGATATATTTAATGCATCTGGCTAAGATCATGACAGTACAGCTAATAATACATCCACCACCATATTGGTATGCTTTTATCAAGTTAGAGGGATGGTCCTCTGGTATTACCCCATATATGAATTTGTCAAGAATCAATGGAAGTACAAAATCTTGACTCCACTTCACAGACCCTGACTCATTACTCCAATGTTCAAGGATGATGTCTGCATCATGTTAGGTAGCATTAATGTAACCCGGAGTGAACGGTCAGCAGACCCACTGGTCTTCTAGCGCAAAAGTCTACTTCATTAAGCCTTCAGTAATTAGAATACCTCAAAACTGAGTTATCTGAAAGAGCGGACAGCATATTGGAGAGTTAAATAACATTTCAATTAAAGCGAAGTTGCATGACAGTTATGGTTGATATGAAGCACAGTGATTAGCCTTCTTGATATTGTTTCTGTCTCCAGGAAGTGGTTCTATATTCTGGAAACCACATTTCGGTACACATTGAACCATCTCCAGTTGGGATTTTTTGGCTATCTCTTCATCGTAATTTTCCCATCAGATGTTGTGCTACTGTTTGCAGTAGTTTAAAAAATAACCGTAAGACTTCGGAAACACGGACAAAACTGAAGCCACGCGAGGAAATTGCCTTATAAGTTTTCTAACTTTGCTTAAAAGGAAAAAGAGAGATTGAATTTGATTGGTTGATTAAGAAAAGCATCTTTTTCCTTGCATAACAGTTTTCATTAAAAATATTCAGAAGTTTTTGAAAATTACATGAGATTGTGTTTATTCCTTAATGTGGGCAGAAATACTTTATAAAACTTATGAAATGGGTAATATTGTAAGCTAAAATATCAGTTAAACATAAAATAGTGTTCATAATACGTTTCTTGCTTAAAGCCATCTAAAAAAAGGCTAAAAAAAGTTCTGGAATTTGTATGAAATGGAATGAGTAAAAAAAGTTATTAAATGCTTTCAAATGTACCTATAATTTGTTTTAAAATGTTTTTCACTTTAAATAAAAACGTTCTTAGTTCCAATTTCGTCTGAATGGCTGTCTACTAATATAACATGAATTACAGATTGATCTTTAACGAAATGAATGTGTTCATCTAAACATAAAATTAGTTGCCGTTTTAATCTTGAAACCGAAGAATTGGTAGAAAGTACGAAGTTATGAATTATTTTACTAAAATTTTAAATCTGTCTGGTGCTAAAGTAACATTAATTAGTTTGTAAGATATAAACATTTATATTATAAAATTTTAAGATTGTGCATTGCTTCAATAATATTTTATATATTTTTATTGTGTATATGTTTGCATAGATCGTGGTTTGTGGATTTCATGTTATTAGTCTCAAATATAAAAGAGTTATTTAAAAGTGGTAGAATTTATTATAGATAAAAAAATCCGTAAGGTACAGTATATAGCCCCGAAATAATTCCCAGAAGATTTTCACAACTTCCACAGCACACAACTATTAGTGTCTAAAAATACAAATATGTAAATATTATTTGCACGTACTCCTTCTATCGCAGCAACAAGTCTTCAACAGCTAAAGTAATATTGACTTCGTTTCAGTGAGCGACTTCTATTTATAGGCTGCACGGATCTTTCTCGAAAGATCCGCGTACATCATAGATCGTAATATTAATATATTTCCTCAAGTAATTCCCAGAAACATCAATGTCCAGGCAAAGTTGCCAAAAATGATATCCAACTGGCCCCAAAATGGTTTCCAACTCAAAACATTTGGTCGCCAAAATCGATGTCAACTTGGCTGTATCGCCAACATTTCGTCAAGTTTCCACTGAAATGCCATTAAATGCAAGGGATTGCGTTACCTGAGAATAGTGCAATTTTAGCGTAAAGGAAATACAACAGAAAGTAATATTAACGTACTACATATCCAGATATAATTTATTTACACTATTTTGAACATTAGTTACCCAAAATTCGTAACAATATTATCTAATCTAAGAAACTGCAACGTGTGATATCCAAGATATAACAAGCTCTGGATCATTTTTACAAATTAATTTCACATAAGAATCAGTGTTTTGCATCAGAATTATGGCAAATGCAACCATCAGATAACAATCGAAGCAGCTAACAATTATATTTTAAAAGAAAATGATAATTATAAAGAACAACATAAGTAAATTTTGTAGTGACCGATTTTGTGTGAATACAAGTAGAAAAAACTATTAAAGAGAAACATGTTGTAGCTGTATGTGACAAATAAAATAGACTAACAGAGATATACAGTCAAGAACTCAGATGTTCTCAGTCCTTCAACATGAACCCATATTAAGAATCCTTCACCGAAATAACAATTGAATCTTATAAATACATTATTCTTGCACTGGATCACCTGCATGTGCATCGATTTAATAGTTCTAAATTTTTAATAGTGTTTAAATTAAATAAAATATTATGATCGATGATAAATATAAAGAAAACTGAAATTTCAATGAACGATTTGCTTTCCGGTAAGAATAAGCTTCTAGGAATTCCTTTAAAACCTTATATTGTTAAATATTGAACCCTGGGAAAAGGTATTATATTTTAGAAAATCATATGGAGTTTGTTTATTTACTTTGAGGTTACTAGATGCATTTTCAATGTATATCGTTTCATATGAAATAGCTTCCTGTAGTTTGAGATTCTAACATCTTTGATCAATCTAAACCTACATAAAAACTCCAAAATGTAAAACCTTTTCTTATCTTGCTCGTATGAAATATTCATTCATTCTTCAAATATAATATTGCCTTATTGAATTTTAAAACATAATGTCATACTTGTTTAGGCGTCTCAATTCCTGTGAAAAACGGACTTAATATATTTGATTTTTTTTCATGCCTCACTTTAAGTAAATATAAAATAGAATTCAAAAATGTTTCCGTGTTTATGTGATTTTTTTTCTTCGTTTCCTATATTTATTAGTTAAAAAGATATGATGAATCTGAAAAACTTTTTTGTGAACATTCATTTCTTTTTTATTTGCTGTGTGTGTCCTCATGGAATAATTAACATTCAAACTATCAATTTAATTAAACTTTTAAAAAGAAAAATACATTTAAAAATAAATATTCTTTCCACTTTTTTATTTATTTTAAATAAATACACATAAACGTACAACAGATTAACTTCATTACTTCGTTATACATATTTAACACACACACACACGATTTATTACAAATTTATATCATAAAGTATTTTTCCCCTACATCTGAAATAAGTATTTAATTACAAGACACTTATAATATTTCATAATGTTTATAAATATTTGTCATATGATTTTTTTATTGAGAACATTTATAAACCTCATGCATCCCACAATGTATCACACGGGGGTTTACAGCACAAAGGAAAAAAATTACAACGTAAACATCCATGCCTCCTGCTGGATTCGAACCCAGTCCCTACGGCATTGCAGTCAGCGTCACTAACCACTATACCGGATCGTCATACGCTTGCGATGCAAATGTATCAGTTTATTTTCTCATTCGACATTCTAGAGATTGTCTTAGAAACCTTTAATATTTTAATTAATAATTATAATTTATGATAAAAACAGGGATATCAGTTATCCATATGAATATTTATTTTTCCTATTTTGCAATGCGTGGTCTACCTAAAGGTCTTTGGAAACAGGTAGCTTTATTACAAAACGACGTCGGTTAGCAAGAAAGACATCTAGTATATATTTTATTTTTCAAACTTTCTTCAAGAAATATCACAATATTATTTAAATTAAGTGATTATTCAACGATAGAAAGATTTAAAATTTCTAGACTATAGATCATGATCTATACCAGGGGTTCTTAAATCATTTCTAACATCGGCCATTTTAAAATTTTATTAATTTTTTTCATAGATTTTCTTGCATTATTCCCAGTAATATAATATGCGTAATGTAGGAATAATGCAAAATAAATAATTACACAAGAGGATGATAATTTAACTAAGAAAGTTCGTAGAAAATTTTAAAAAAAAGTAGTGTATAAGATTTATGTTTTTCTTTTTATATACTTTGGCTTCATGGTATCTCGCTATAGATGCGTAGATCACACTTCCTATTGCAAATACATATGATATCCATACAAGATAAATTTGATATTATCTCATAATTCAAACCCTGAAAAATTATAAATAAAATTTCAAAATACTAAAAAAAATCATCCACTATTGGAATACTATAGATCCTTTTCATAATACCTTAGATTATCAAAGAGATTCCACCCAGACTAGTCTACAATCTCTGATCTATATTAATAGGGTTTTTTAGTTTTATCCAAATCCCGAAGTGAATATTCGCGTGTCTGTAGTTAGATTTAGATTCTTTAGCGTTAAATTTAACGTCAGCTAAATTTGGCTAGCAAAAAATTCATTTTTTTTAAATGAAATCATTTTTCACACAGGAGAATGCTAAAAACGGATAGCGAGCTGTAGTCGTTATTATAAGAATCAAATAATTTCCCGAATATAATACGGAAACTAATGAAATTAAATCTCGCGTTGTTATCTCAAGTTTAAACTATAAAGGAGTGTCGGGTATAATGAAATAGTCGGGTTATGTGGAATAACGAGGATTTGGCTCTGTTTGTTACTGTTAATGCGTGGGAAAAACTTAAACTACAATAGAAAGACTCACATGATGAACTACAGTAAGAGTTGACCACTTGTTGCCATAGCACTCGCTACAAAGCAAAGTGTAATTTGCGATTTTCAAAAGTTTTTTCATGTAAGTTTTTAAACATTCCAAACTACTAGTACGCATGTGACTTGAACATTTAAGTAAAGCAAAATGTACACTGAAAGAATTGTAGTTTGTAATACTGTAGTCGTTTTTAAGCTGACAATGTTTTGTCTTTCAATTTAAAGGTTATTTTTTTCAAGATGGCGTGTCGGGTTATATGAAATATTAAATTCCCTATAATACCCGAAATAAATGTATAGTATTCCATGTACTCGACAAAATATATTGAACAAAAACAAAGTCTAAATTGAGTTTGGGGAATAATATTGATGGCTGAACAATACTTATTTATTATATAACTAGTAATATATCCTCATTTAAAACTAAAGGAAATTCCTTTAAAAGTTAAATGCATTAAAATAGAAACAAAACATAGTTTTTCTGTTATTTGAAAATTTTTATAGCCTTAACCAGGACAGAATAATAAACGGTTTCAAAGCGACTGGTATTTAGCATGTCACCAGAAATGTCTTCAGTAATGAAAAATTTATTGCTTCTACACACACTGATCCTAGGCTTAAGGCCGTGAGACCTCTAAATGACTATGTTTCTTATTCGTCAACAAGTTAAAATTCACCTCAGCCCTGTTCTTCCAAGGGCATGATAAGGTTCGGAAAATTATCCGAAGATGAAAGAGAGAAAATTTGTATTCAGTATCTGAGCAGCTTTCTGAGGGCTCAAATTGATTGTATTGGAGCAGAGAAAGATTATATTTGTGACTTTTGTAAATAGACTCGAAACAGAAATGACTTTCAGGTATTATTAAATATATGGCTCTTATAATTAAAAAGAATTACGTTTTAGGAAGTCTTAATTTGTTTTCCCATCGCTTAAACCACCTATTATATATTAACCGACTATTCCATAATACATTTCATTTTTGATTAAAGTAAATTTTTATAACAACAAAATAATAATTTTTTTACAAGTAATGATTTCTGAAAATGGTTTATAGTGTATATCCATGATAATTTTGGAGATTTTTTTATCAAAAATAAGTAAGGTTATTTTCAGAATTTTGAATGATATTCTATAATACCCGACTCTCATTTACTACTCAGTAACGTAAGGGAATAAATGTATATTTCGCAAAGTGGAAAATAGAAGCCTCTCTAAAAGCTTCTAGGGCTGTTTTCGAACTTTTAATGGTGAACTGAAGATAAGATCCTAAATCGTGTCTATTCTTACAACGATTATGGAACAACTACTTAAAAAAGTAACAAATTTAGGAGGTTTTACTATATTTTTCAGCTTTAAAATATTTTATTACCTAAAGAAGAAAATGTAAATATAATTACATATTACATAATTTGTAAAAAAAAAAAAGAAATGTGAAAAATATTTCTCAAAAAAACTTATTGAATAACTGTCGTCATACATAAATGCAAAAACACAATGATAATATCTTTAATTTAATGCTTGATTCAATCTCATGAAGGAAAAAAAAGAACATCATATAAGTTTTTCTGCATTAAATTTCAAATTAGACGTTATAAATTTTATTTGTTGATAAAAGGGATCATTGATAATTATTATAACTCAAGTTTGTGTTATAAATGTAAATTTGGCTACATAAATTCCTTATAGGAATTCCTATAAGGAATTGACTTATAGGAATTCCTTAATTCCTTATAGGTATTTTATTACATGAATGATTTATAGGGATGTAAATTTCATATGAAAGAGTAAATAAAAAACAAAAATAAATAAATAAAAAATGGTAGCTATACAACAACAGTATGCAATTGATACTTTTTTTGTTTATTTAATATAAATAATTGCACTTATTTTCCTACACACAAACAGATTTCTCACAAAATTAACGCGAATGTAAGATATGACTTACTTTATAATGCATCGTCTTTCTTTAAAAAAAAAAACTGTTTACCTAAAATATTCCCAAAGGCTTAACTGAAAAGCCATGGAAAATCAAATTATATTAGAAATACTAAAGATTTAGCAAACACAAAATACAGCATTTTTTATTTTATTGAAAATAATTTCAAGGTTTTTTAGATAATGTTATTTTTGAAGATATATATATTCCAATAATTAATTAAATTAAAAGTAACTTAAATATAAAAAATTTAAACTGTCATTTAAAGCAATTCTGTAAAAATGCATATAAATTTTTACTATAGATTTTTTAAACAACACTGTTAATGCTTGTCATTTGCAGATCAAAGTTTTGATAACACTCCTTTTCTAACAAATTACTATTTCCTAAATGACAAAACAAAACTCATTTAAATAATAGTTAAGAAAATCGTTATTTAAAACTTCTTAAATTGCTTTTTAAGCCATCCCATCGTAAACTATAATTACTAAAGTAGAACAAAACACAATCTATTCTACAGTTTTTAGATAATATCTCAAGAATGTATTTGCGAGAAAATCACTTTTTGTTATCGATTCCATTTCACTACTTATACAACTTTTTATACTACTGAAGCAACAGTAATAAAAAATGCTTTTTTAGTTTTTCAAGCATGCAATTTAGCTATTGTTCTTAAATTATCCATTTCGATATCAGAAGAGAGATTTAGTAAGTTACATTAGATTCAATAAAATAATAATTTGTTTGATATTTTTTTCTGAAGCTTGTTTTGACAATTTATATTTTTTTTCAGGTGCTGATTTATATATGTAGAATATAATTTTGAGGTAAGATTAATTAAATTATATAGGGGTAATTTCTTATAATTTCTATTGTTTCCGCTAAATAAATGCATTTTATCAAGTATAGATTACACATCATTTTCTCAAATGATCGTGTTTGAAAAGCGTTTTAAACATATGAATGCAACATATTGAATTACTTTCTTACAAAAATTTACAGGTATTTAAATTCACAATTTTTAAAGGTAAATATTGCATTAGTTTTTTTTAAATACAGTGACTTTATTTTCATAAAACAGTTTATTTGAGAAACATACACACATATATATTGCGAATAATATTAATTTAAGTTGTTATAAATTACAAGAACAACATACATTTTCGGAGCATCATAAATATTTATTGAATTAAGTTTCTTATACTCGAAATTCTCAATGTGATTATTTTTGTAATGTAAACTTTATGTAAACGCTTAAGCCAAGCTAAAATAACTTTTCCGTCCATTTTTGGAGGTATTTTTCCGACATCTTCTTTGATTACCTTTTGATGCCTTTGTTATTAGTTTTCGTCTATTTAATTGTTTTTTAAGTATTCCCATAACAAATATTCACAAGGAGCACAATCAGTGGATGATGGTAGTCAATTTTCAGAATGAAGCAAGTTTATTTTTTAAATCTTTCAGCCGTTTTATAATTAATTTTGCAGTATGATTTGGTTCAGAATCTTGGTGAAAAACAAAAATTCCTTGAGGGTAAAACGGTTACTTTCTTTGATCATGGGCTTCAAACCATTATTTTGATATTATTTACAATCAATTTTAGCCATTTCTTCTACAAAAAATTGTTTTATGCCTTGAGAGAATATTCCTATCCATACCATAACACTTGTCGCTCAACTTGTCTTTTGCAAAACAGCTGCATCTTTGTGAAGCTTTTCGCGTGAAATGTATCAAACCTTCGTTCTACCAGTTGTGAATGGCAGATGAAACAGTGGTTCATCTGAAGTTTTCCATGTTTTGTATTTACCTTTGCGTAACATTAAATTTAAAATCCCAAAACACCTTTGTTTCTCAGCGGTCTAATCAGACATTTGATAACAGACTGGTTTATTCACTTTTTTATAGCCAATTTTCCTTATCTGATGACAAGCTGCCGATTTCCTTACCTGTAGTTTCTTTGTTAAATTTATTTGGTTCGGGATTTCTTACAGCGATAAACTTTTTCAGCTTCTTTTTCATGGAATACTTTCTTTCATGCAATTTTTTCTCCTGGAGCTTTTCATTATCAACCAAATGTTGTTTCTTTTCAAAGTTGAGATAATAATACATTACAAAAATGTCATTTCTTATTTTTAAAGGCTTTATTTATAACAAAATTTGAGGAACCATCCTTAAAAAGCTGTAAAAGTTTGCTTCGAGGTTGAAGATCTAATTTTGAAACCATAATTCACTCCCACTATTAAAAAAATAGTTGAATTGGTAATTTAAAAATTTCATTTTTAGGATAAAACTGGTCGTAAAGTTATTAAAATTAACTGTAAATAGTTTTATGTTTTTAAAATTGATCACACTAATTTTGAATCCACATGCAATGACTACAAATACATTACTTTACGCGCAATATAGCCATTAAATACTTTTAATCATGTATAAATGTTTTTATCAGATCGTTAAAGTTTTAATTAGTTAAATATGCATTTATGTAGTAACTTTATAATAATAATTACTTAAAATTCCAATCTTTCCTGTTTTTTTATCTAAACTATAACTAGGAATTCCTTATCTGAAAAGTGTTTCGTTTCATCTTGCATGGTAGGATTAAAACCTGTATGTTTACATATTAATTAGGGACTGCCCATTCAAAGGATTAAACCTTGTATTTTCGATAAATTTATGCACGATTCGTTGTAAAAGGATATATTAATTACTTACACATGCCTTACTGAAAGATGCACACTTTCCCTAAAATATTTACTCTATTTCGAAGGAAACTAGCAATTCCCTTCATCCGGTTCTTATTTTTTTATATTACATTTTCCATGTTTTTCCTTGTATTTAAATTTAGAAAAGGGATAATCCTCTATCTTGTTACTTCACACTTGAGCGAAGTGTACACTCAAACTAAATCTCCTCATGTTAAATTAAAATAAAATATTCCGATTTTTAATTTTCAAGACTAAAAATCACGATATATATATCATTATATATGTATATATATATATATATATAGTGAATATTCTACAAAAAAAAGAACGGTAAGTAATGGATTTGGTTATCAAGAATAACAAGCCAAACGTATAAGTAAAGATATAAAAATTCAATTGAAGAGTCTATATATATGTGTGTGCGTGTGTATGTATGTATATGTTTATGGAAAAAAATATATTATAATAAAACAAATATAAACACAGTGAATATCCTACAAAACAAAAAACGGTTAATAATGGATTTGGTAATCAGGAATTACAAGCCAAACATATAAGTAAAGATATAAAAAGTAAATTGAAGAGTCAATATATATATATCTAAACTTATTTCACCGTAAGTGTCTTTAACTTAAATCTTGACAATTAATCAAAAATCATTAATTCAGAAATTCAATGTAGCAAGGGGAAAAAATTGAAAAAAATAGATGCTAGTTTGCAACGAAGGGGAATGTTGCAACTATTTTTTACAAGTAATATTTTCAATGACACAAAATAAATTACAAAATACATATAAAAAAATCTTGTCTAAGATATTTCTTAGAAATTGAAAAAGAAATAAATTCACAGTTGTTTTATAAAAATATTGTTCGTGAACATCTGTAATTGTTATATTGTTATTGTTATCTGTTATTATTATAGGTTACCTGTGAAATGGCATACATTAACAAATTATTTGGATTGTACTTAATCTGCTGTTTGATAGATGCTTATGTTTTCATATGAAGCATTTTTGTTTTTAAAATTGTGAAATTAGTTGGACCTTCTAATAATTTCTTAAACTTTTTACTTAATACCATTACATCTATTTTACCTTCAGGAGAACCTGTAACCCCTAGAAGGAATGTCCCTAGGTGGCGGATAAGGAAACGCTTCCTATGAATCCTCCAATAGGTGTAGAAGGGAAATAAAATACATTCCGCCGGCCCACAGGCAGCAGTCCAACCACTAAGGCCCTGGTAAATTTGATTTCCATGATCAGAGTCAGATAACCTGCCAAGGAGGCACGAAATTCCACTCCACTTCCCAATAGCTTTACCCTTAATGATGCTGATGCAGTAGCCAGACTTAAGCTCACCTTCCATCCAGTTAAGAAGCACTTCAATCTAGATCTTAATTTTAACCACGTTATTTCAACCACTATAGCTTGACTACGTACAAGGTACTTGAAAGGGATGGAAATATCCTTTGATGGCCGAAGACGTCACAAAACTTGTCCTCACTATCCTGACATTCATCTTTCTCCTACTCATATTTTTAAATGTCCTTCTATATTGGCTAAACTCCACAACATAGACCTAAACCCCACGGACCATCAATCGCTTTACTTGCAAAATATCATCGACATTGCAAGGGACGATTTGATTTCCCTAAACTACTTAAACAAGACAGCACTCACTTTGAAATAACATCTCAGATATTTTTTAAGTTTTTGTTTCGATTTGTATTTTCTATTTTTTTATTTTTATTTCAAATTGATTACATTTCACGAAATTAATGTGATAATTTGAAATAAATTAGAGTTTTATTATTTTATAAAAAACTGAGAAAGCGTAATATTAATCAGTGTACTTATAAATGACATTTAAATATTTCGAATTTCACTCTAAATAGTATACATAAAAATAATACAAGTTTATTAAAAATAATTTCTTTGAGTTACTTTTTTTGGCTTATTTTATTCTTTATTCCCAATAGCACTGAATTCATTTAAATAAACAGACAAATAATGATTAATGGGTTTTCTCTTTTTCCGCATCATTAACTTCAAGTAAATCATTTTAGGATAAATTTCACACTGCTTTTAAATATTGTAAGTGATTAACAAATAAAATGCGTCATAATTATATATTTATCCACATTTTCTTAAAATAAAAAAACATATTTCTGTTTCAAAAGCAGTAAAATTAATTTTGTTATTCACGGAGTATATGTGATATTTTTTTATTTGAGCTAATAAAATACCCATTTCAAACAAGAATGGGGTTAACTTAATTTTAAAAATTAATTTTTGCATATTATTATGCACGTGCATTTAATCATTTTTATTTTTCCTTTCAGAATCATTGTTTGAAATTATTTTATGACTAATATAAATAGAGTTTCATTTTACGGTACCTTTTAAATGATTGCTATTTTCAGAAAATGCAAATGTAAAGTGCAGTAGATTAAATTGCCTTGATACACTGTCTCTTTTAAAGATGAGCCATTTTTAACTAAATTGTAAACTTTCTTAATTTTTTTAATTCGAAAACACTTATCTTAATAATCAATACAAAAATTAAGATTTAAACCCATGAATGTAAAATGTTACGAGGGTAATTTGGAAAGTAGCCTCCGAAACACTGTAAAAAAACTAGGAGAGAGGGGAAAATAATATATTATTTACATGTCCAAGGTACGACACACTCCTCTATTTTTCAACATAGTATCCCCCATTATTCAAGCACTCTTCGTACCGTTTTACCAATTCCTTCTGTATAAAAAGCGGTTGCCTGCGATCTAAACCAATGTGTAACAGCGTTTTTAAGATCCTCTTCGTCAGCAAAGTGCTGTCCTCCAAGCCACTTCTTCATTGCAGTGATTAGACCAGGGTTCGGCCACCTATGGCACGCGTGCTAAAGGTGGCACGCGGTAGAATTCTCAGTGGCACTCTACACCCCTCTAAAAATTTGTCGATTGTTGAGTGGAAATAAATTGTAAAAAAAAATTTGATAAATTGTAATGTGGACCATATTTAACAATTAACTTGAGAATTATGGATATTTACATTGTTACACGAAAAAATCTGAAAAATAACTGTAAGGACAAATTTACAAATACTTTTACATTCATTGCAGGGGAGATTTAATTGTTTGACTCAGCTTCCCGCTTTTGGTTCTACGTATCTAAGTAAAAAATATTGCCTCTTATGATAAATATTTCGAGTCTGAAAAGAAATTGTTCAATAACTGAATGCTCAGAATCGTGTTTAATAGAAAGTCACTCAGTATACCTCTGATGATGCGATATGAAAGTAGCATGGTGCAAAATTTTTATTTATTATTAAATTTTTTTTTATTGAACTGTAATGAAAGAAAATACCAAAATTTTATGTTGTCTATTTCTTATTTGAATAAATTTGTTTACAAATACATGATATATGTGCAATTTTTATTATTTTTATTTTTGTTAAAGAAATAGCTATATTTCATGCTGTTAATTTTTATGTAAAGAAATATCTTTAAATGATGCAAAATAAGTATAAGAAAACTGTAAATCTAAATTATTTACCTCTGTTCCCTAACTTTGCATAGAATTTGGCGGGAATCGAATTGTTTGAAAAATGTCTTACTGTGTGGCACGTTGAATCTTATTGGAAGATTGGTTTGGCACTCCACAGATAAAAGGTTGCCGACACCTGGATTAGATGGTAACCGGATGAGATCACTCACTACAGACAGCGTTCCACTTCGAGATTCCTCATGGAAATTTGTTTTTCCCTCCTTGAAAAAGCGTATCCATTGACGCACTACACTTCAACTTATAATGTTTGTCCTTATACGGCACACAATTAACAATGGATATCCGCTGCTGAGACGATTTTGTTGGCCCCCAAAGAAATCTTATCACTCCTCGCACCTCACATTTTGTGGGATTATCTATGGTGGCACACATTTTGTCACGTTATAACTAGCAAACTCTTGGCCCTATGACACTATCATTCGCCGACTGGAAGCTTACTGAATCAGAGATTGCTCGTGCATTCGATTGAGGGCCCTCCTAACCGTGCTTCCAACGTCACGCCCAAACGGTGGTTAGTTTCCGAATCACCCTCGTATATATTCGTTTATATTTTTTTGCTCCTTCTTAAAAAGTTTTGATATTTTTATAGTAAAAGTTTATTTAATGAAATAATTAAAAATGTGGCACACACACACACACACCACACACACACACACACACACTCACACACACACACACACACTCACACACACACACACTCACACACTACGAAACGTATAATAATGAAGGTGTATAAAAAGAAGAAAAATGCTTACAATGGTGGCAGAAAGTTCTGAACACACTCATTTTTTATCTAACTTCTGTGTTTGATTTAACCTAGCTATGAAAGTTTCATACTATCTTAATTAGTGTTATTGATTCTAATGCAGGTTTTATTGTTAATTTCAAATTTGCTAATATATTTTTAATGCCAATAGTATTTTTTTGTATTACAGCTGCCTGAACACTAGAATGTATAGTATGTATGTATAATGATACGATATAGAATAACATAATATACGCAGAATATCTTAAAAATTTAGAAATACAGTACTTTTAAGATGCATTTCGAAAAAATTGCTGGTTTGTTACATGTTTGAGCATTAATATTTAATGGGTCTGCAAATTGCTGTAATTAAGGCTCTAAATCTTTTTGATATAGAATGTTCCGATTCAGCAGTTTTTATGACACAACATGGTTAAAAGAAAACATAAAATCTTTATTTACCAGGTGTGTGCTTAAAAACAGTTTTCTTTGAAATATTATAATCAATTTTATGTCAAAAATTCTCTATCAGATTAAGATCTGGAGATTGGCCTGGACAGGTTACTTTTTGCAGAATATTATGATTGAACTTTTTCTGGATTATTTTCAAGACAATGGAGCACTATTGTCTCGAAAAATCCCTGACTGATCCCTAAAAATGTCTCCTGCAATTAATTATGTAGTATTATAATTCAATATCTAACTCTCACTGATCCAACAATTTTGTAAATTCTTCCAACATCACGAGCAGCAATGCAGCTGCATGGCATCATTTTCGTCATATGTTTAATGATAGGCTTCACAAACAGAGAGGTGAGTACTTAAGTGAGGGGGTCGTTTATACAAGCACAACTTCAGTTGCCAAAGGAACTAAACTAGCTTCCTTCTCTAAATATTACCTATCTCAGTTTTAAACAGTCCTTAATGAATTATCAGTTGCTTGCATGAATATCACCCTTTGTGTTGAAAATAGGTCAGTAATAGTTTTGAGTGACCCATGTAGTCTCGTAATACAACTTCCAGAAGTCTTCTAACAGTTTTTGTACTTATATTCACATTCTATCTCAAAGTCCATTGTTTTAAAATTTGTAGTGAATTATGCTTTTTCTCTTGAAAGTGAAATCTTATGCAATATTTTGTCTTCATATACAGTTATTTTTGTCGGTCGTCCAGATATTTTCTTGTCCACCAAAGTTTTCTTTCAGAATATATTTTCAGCATTTTCAGGATAGTAGATAAACAACACAATACTACAGAAGCAATTTGATGGATATACAAGGGGTGATCAAATGAAAAGGTACGAAACGACATAAAAATGAAACAGTTAAATATTTGCATATTCCGCCAAGGGAGAATGTAGCGAGACATCTCGGGATGCCATTGGAGACTCTGACTGGGATCGGATCATGCGCGGGTGCCCGCATGCGCAGGAGAGAGCAAAGGCTCTTATAAAAAGCGGCGTCCAAATGATGCGAGCACAGAATTACTCGAGCACAGAAAAAGCATTAACTCCGATGTGTACTGTGAGACACTCCGACGCCTACGCAGGTCCATCAAGAATAAAAGACCGGGGCTGCTCACGGAGGGTGTGGTTCTGCTCCATGATAACGCGCGTCCACACGTCTCCAGAGTCACACAAATGGAACTGGACAAGTTCCAATGGGAGACGTTGGACCATCCGTCCTACAGTCCGGACATGTCACCCTGCGATTGCCATTTGTTTGGTCCACTGAAGAAACACCTGAAAGGAAAGCGCTTCAACTCGGACGACGTACTCAAGGCCACTGTGAGGGACTGGGTCTCGTCACAGCCACAGGAATTCTGGGAACAAGGAATCCTGCGGCTTGTTCATCAGTGGGATCGTTGTGCTCAGGCCTGTGGTGTATATTTTGAATAAATTCTATATTTGTACCCACCGTGTCGTTTCGTACCTTTTCATTTGATCACCCCTTGTAATAACCGGATTTTTTCAAAAATATTATTTTGTACCCTTTATTATCAATCAGAAATCAAACTTTTCCCGTAATTTTAGTATTTTCCGCAGACGCACTTCAAGTTACACACAGAATTGCTTTCAAACACTTAAATATGCCAAATAGTCTACTTTAAAACCTTTATTACTCCTGTTTTTTGTTTGTTTTGAATAACCGAGGATTTCATTCAATGAAAAAAAATTAATTCTTTGCTTAATGACCCTTTAAATGCCTTATCTTGTTTTTTTTCAAAATATTAACAAATGTTTTTTGCTTCAGGTAGATTTTACAAACAAGTTTGAAATCAGCAGGGAAAAATTCTTTGGAATCATTAACAATAATTTTACGATGAAAAATGAAATCAAACTAAAAAATTAGGAGAAAAAAAAATGTCTTGGATTTTTTTCCAGTACTGCAAATACACAGCTGGACATTAAAATTGCACACCAAAAGGCGATACTTGAAATTTACCTAATAGGAAAAAGGTAAGGTGTAAGGTAAATAATTAGCTTTTCAGCGCATTAATGAAAATCAGGCACCATTAGCGACACCTAGAATGTATTTATATGAAGAAATTGCATAGCAAATTTCTCATGCATAAATCAAATTTGAATGTTGTTGTATGGAGAAAAGTTTCTATAATGCTTTCTACCTCGTGTAAGAAGCAGAAATGCTTAGCAGCTCATTTTTGATTTACGCAAAGGTTGAATTACGTTCTACTGTAGTTCAAGGTATGTTAGTCGAAATACCTTGAATATCTAAATAATATGGAATCAATTGGTTTAGGATGGTCATACAACAGGTCCATGCTGGATTTCAACGACCCACTATGGCTAACGAACGAGGAGACATAAATCTTATCAATATCGGACTCGCATAACCTTAATGGATTCTACAGTCACGGCATTAAACCTAAGTCAGGAAACGGGGTAAAATACAAAAAAAAAAAGTTTTTGCAAAAACATCTCGATGCATAGCATAAACGGTCAGCTTGTCGAACTTTACTTCGGTTACCTTTTTGATGCTACATCACAGACAAAAGTATCTTCAATCATATGCTCATTGACATCACTTCGGTCGAATTATCATGAATGTGGTATTCGTGTTTGGTGGGATTATGGAGAGCGTACATTTTCAGCATGCATTCGACAAAGTCATATTGGCCCATCACCTAAAGTAATGGTATGGGGCTACCATTGAGCATCATATTTGTCTTTTCTTGTTCGTCTCACTTTGAGCAGCGGAAGTTACATTTCTGGTGTATTATGGCCTGTGATTCCTACGAAGCTCTACGTTTCAGCAGGATAACGCAATACCTCAAGTTACCATTATTGTATGGAGCTTATTTGATACTGAAAATGTACGGTTGCTACCTAATTCAGTATGTTATCCAGATTGTTTACCAATAGAAAATGTCTGATCAATGGTTGTGGAGCAATTGAAACAAGTTCACGTGAGAATTGTGAAGCTGTAATTATTCTGAATAACTGCACTGACTGTTTCAAAAGTTAATCCATACATACATCGTTATAGATCTTTTTTTTTACATTATCTAGTTCTTATCTTTATTGGTTCAGTGTCCTAAGAATTGTAGTATTACATTGAGACATTGAGTCGTATACTTTACCAGAACTTTTAAGTAGGAATTATACAGATACTTATTATAAGAGCATCTAATCTTGTGAAAAGCCTGCCTCTAATCTACAAAAAATATTCTTCATTTCATTTCAATATACCCACGTTCATGAATACTCGTTTTACCACATACCTTATAAAATGTATCCATCTTTTTCAAAAATCACAGATATGTTGAAGAGTAGTACGGGCTGATAAATCGTTGACTGCTCTTTGTGTGTTTTATATCTTTTCCATAGTCATAGTTCCTCAGGTATGCACTTGTGGGTTTGCTATTTAATTCTGAATATTCGAGTAATTATTCGATGGCATAGTTAGTATATCGGTTTCAGTAGTTTTTACAAAAAGAAATTAAAATTTTTTTTAGTATGTAAGCATACATACAAGAAATTAAAAGTTTATTCAAAAAAATTGTTCTTATTTATTTTAGCTTCATAACTACCAAGGAAAAGTTGCAAGATTCGCTCCTCAGGGATGCTGTTTTTCACACAGGCGTGTCTAGTTATGCGGCGCACTGGGGAAAATGAAAACTCAGAAATAAGTAAATTCTTCTAAGGAATAAGATAAACTCCTCAAACACAATTTAAGACTGTCGTATTGTATTCGAAAACTTTCGGAAAATGTTAGCAGATAGCAGCTTAATGTAAAAGTTTACACCCCACAAGGCATATCTATACGTCAGGAGCAATAAAATCAACGTCTGAGTGAGGCGTATATATGCACAAGCGGCAGTTAAAAGGTTAATTGTTATACTTGTCTAAATGGGCTTATAGAAAAAGGGATTTAGTGATTTACAAATTAAACATTATATAAACTAGAAAAAAAAACAGTACCTTTCAAAAAAATTAATTAAATAATTCTACTGTTACTCTTTAAAAACATTTAGATAAATGATTTCATAGAAAATCAGAATATAACATATTAAAAAATGTCTCTGTATTCTTTTCTTTTCAAAATCACCTTAAAATTTTAAACATATTTTGGAATGTTCAATATATATGCATCCATCTCCATCCATTCCTCCATATATATATTAAATAAATTCAATTTTTTTTTACCTGTACATATATTCTAATTAAGTTTAATGTTTTTGTATGGATTAAAAAGTTTTTACTTTTCCTTTCATTCACTAGACGGACAATAGGTAATAACTTATAATAACTTTTATACTATTTTTTCTTTGTTTGGAAATTTTTCCTTCATCCTTTTTGTTTTTAAGATGTATAATTATTATTTTCTTGGTTTTTCTGCATTTTTTAAATATAATTAAAAATTGTTTTTCAGTACTTCATAAATATGCACATGTGTGTTACTATCATACTGAGAAATTGAAAGTTTGACTTGTTCTTTTGCTGTTGTATTTTCTTTAAAAGATTACTGTTTTATTTATAAATTAATTTTCTGGCTTAGGTATGTAGATTAATTTTTCGTACTTGGTACATAGCATTATAGCTAATTTATAGTCGGTTAGAAAATTTCTTCTTGCATTTTGTTTATAGTCGTTAATATTTATGGACTTTTATTTTTAGGCTATTTTCTGATATATGCGGTTCAGTAGTATAGGTTAATTTAGTAGAAAATTGGCTGAATTTAACACTATATTTAACCCTACAATGATAGCTCAGGAGGCGAAAAGTTAGCTATTACACTACCATGGTTATCTCATTTCTGATCTACACTATTTTATTATATTTCTATTTTTTTCTTCGCCTTTTTAGATTTATGTTAATTTTGTACATGCTTATATATGCAGGGTGATTTACTATCAGACCGACAAACTTGTAAGGTGTTTAGGGGTTGCAGAGATGAATCGCATAGGAATGCGGGATCGCCAATGACGTAGGCACGAGTTATGGTGCAAAGAAGCAAAGGAAAAGATCTGAAACAGCAACTCATTAAAAGGACAGGAATTATTTTATTTAAAGATTGTAATATAACATATGTTCGAAATTACGACCAGAAGTCGTATGACAGGCCAGGTATGGACAGAAGTCGTAAATGACGACTTCCAGCAAAATTGGTGTTCACGAAGCCTTCCGTTCAGCTTCATCTACCATAAGACTGCCAGAAGGAATCTTCCGGGGCCTAAAGAATACCATTCAGTACCAATGTCAGGCCTTCGAGACGACTTCTGGTTGTAATTTTGAACACCTTTTTTAGTAAACCTTTAAATAAAATGTTTATGGTCCTTTAATGTGTTGCTGTTTATATTTTATTTCTCTGCTTTTTTGTAAAATAGCTTGAAAAACTACTGCATTTGCGTACATGCATTCTTATGTGATTCCGAGCCGTATCTGTATTCCCTACACACACTGCAAGTTTTATCGGTCTTGTAGCGAATCACCCAGTATATATATATACATATATATATATATATATTATGTTTTAAATTGACATAATATAGACACTAAGAAAAAAAAATCAAAATTGTAAAATTTAACAAAATATCACCAGTTTCTCAAGCTTTGTAAATAGAATTTCCAAAGATCTCGATTTTTTTTTTATCTAGGAAAATTTTCAACGTTTAAGGGTTTATTCTTAAAAAATAGAACAGGATATTTAAAAGTATAAAAAAAATTGTAACATAATCTGTATTCTTCCTAAAAATTTAGCTTAATAAATTAGTAACATTACATATAACTTATCGAACCAAACAAAATTTAGCGTTTATTCAAACATATGAATATTACTGTGGCAGATTTTGATGTTTACAACCAGAGAAATCAAATAAAACCTTGTAAAATGAGTATTTACATAATCATTTAATCACTTTTTTCCTAGAGTAATAAGTGACTTTTAACTTTTCACGAAATAAATCAGAGTATAAATATTTTTAAAAGTATCTTAAGATTTATTTTATTTTGTAGATATTTACCTTCATTTATTAGTTCCGTGATTTCTGTTAGTGTATCGTAGATACTTTCTTTTACACAAAATGATAACAATTTAATATTTTATTCAAAGGTTTGAAAAAAAATTACATGCAGCCTTTTTTTATAATTATATAATTTTGAAAATGTGTTAAGACAAAGCATTAATAAGTACATTGCTAAAAATAATTTTAATATTAAAAAGAGGAAAGATAATCCATGAAACGCGATTATTTATGATTTGAAAATTTATGGAAAATAAAATAAAAATTATTGTTGAAAAAAGAAATAAAAATGTTTTAAAAGACGCGTTATTTTTTTTGTAAAATTAATCACAATTATTACATTTTTAAGATGTTTCTTTTCCGTAAGAATCAAGTAAAAGTAGTAATTTTATTTTGCATAGTTTGCCAAAATTCGTATAGTTTCACTGGTATGTAATTTATTATTCAAATTAAAATCAAATAATTTATGAAAAAGTAAACTAATTATGTCTGTGATTTTACGTATTATTAAAGAGTAAATTAAAGTTTCCATCCGATATAAGAATAATATTTTTGTTATATATTAAGCTCTTTTATTTATTATAAGCATTTTTTTTGCAGAAAACCATATTCAGACAATTTAATATTTTTAATTCTTTATGGATTGCAATTCGAAATAATTTGAAACATAAAGAAGTTACGAATTTTATTATTTGTTCAACATCCAGACGACACAATTAATACAAAAATTTTAAATATACATTTATAATTAGTAAGATATTTATTATATATAAAAATTTGAAAGAAGATATCGTGTACACTAATTATAATCAATGTTAAAAACTCTAGACACTTTGCTAATTAAATTGAATAAGACTTGGGAATTCTTTTTCTTTTTCTAATTAAAATTAACATAAAAATATGATGCAAATAGAAAAGTTCTTAAACATAAAGTAATTTTTAACTTTCTAAATGAAGTGAATACGTTTCAAAATACAAGCGTTGTAATAAACATTTTGTGATATTTAAAAAAAAAAAAAATAGAGCTTTTTAAGAGAAATTTTAATTTTAATGAAATAAACAAAATTTCTAATACTATGACAGTTTTATACTTTATTCCTGATATCGAAATAAAGCACTGCGCAAGTTAAAATGTTTTAATTTTATTAAAAATTTGCACTTTTTCTCTTTTTATATAAATATTATTGACTAGAAATTTATATTTTAATGGGATATACTTTATGGGGAGCTTCTTAAACGTTTAGAAGTAATTGACGACTCCCACAACAAGTACCTTACCGTCACGGACCTGATAAATAGCTTCTATTTTTTGTCGTAAATTTTACCTAATTTTACAAAGTAAATTTTACGAGTTGAATTTCAATCAATAGACGTATTGATGTTAATTTCCTTATCTCAAAAAATATGGTTTGATGGCAATGTGATCAAGCACTTACCAATCTGTTTTTAAAAGTCTTTCAGTGTGTATCCTGTAAGATCATATGTGTATACCAAATATGGCATCAATACAATCACCCTTTAGCTGCATGATTCTGTTTATAAAGGAAGTCCCTTTCAGGACTATGATCACATATATATGATCAAGGGCTTATCCCTCCAGGGCCCACAATATTGCATTTGTCATTGCACTTTCCCTGTTCTGAGGTTCATGATCTCACCGGCGTGATCTGAGTTTAGAACGTTTTTATATTAATTTTTACAAGGAACTAGACGTTAAGTCCGCTTAAGACGTAAGACGTTAAGTCCGACGGTTTAAGTCCGTTTTTTTTGGAATAATGTTTCATAAAACTTTGAAATTCAATATGTGCTTTCAGCCTCGAGGTTTTTCTACAATTAGATTCGGGATATTTATGAATGTAAACACCTGTACATGTTTAGATTTTTCGAGAGAATTGGGAATTTAAAGGATCATGATTTTTCTTTCTGAATTTCTGTTTGTATTTTGACTAATTGGCATCGGACATTTATAATAATATCAATTTTATGTGAGAATTATATTTACAACAATAATATTAATACTCAGAGACATTTAAAAAACAGATCTTGATGGAACAAACACGATGACTCTTTTTTAACGAAAAAAGAATCGTTTGTTCTTACTAGCTTATTTTTAGTTCAGCAAGAACAAATGATTCTTTTTCTTTGCTATCGCAACCAGAGTTGCATAACCACAAGAACGAAATTATAATGCAAACGTGATACTAAGAAAACTATAAACAATACAACGATTAATTAAAAATAATAAATGATCTTAGCTGTTATATAAAAGGTTTGTATTAGTTCTAGCCACAATAAGCTTATTTGAGATCAAAATTTATCGTTTGAGATTTGCCAGATATTATTTTCTAAGCTTTGAGTTTCTCTTATTTTAATCATCAAGACGAAAAGAGAGAAAAGATTTTTTTCTTTGTAAAAATGGAAACATTTTCTTTAAAATTTGCAACTGTTTTTTTTAATATAGCGAAAATTTTTGAACTGAGTATTCATAAATTTTATTGATAGTAAATTATAGAAAAATTAGCTTATTTTATTGTATTAAAGATTTTATATCAATTTTTAGATGAAATTAGGCTTAGCAGAAAAATGTGCTCGGTCCTGTGCGTGCGTATACTTTCCGCACGTGCGATCCGGAAAACGCTTCTTTCCTCTTTAGCCAGTCCTGAAGGGATTAATAATAACAGTCCTGTATCTCTCTCTCTCTCTCATATGATTTTAAAGTGGAATGTTTGTTTGAGTATCACAATTGTGTGCGCTTTTTTCGATAATATATTAAATATTTTTTCCTTTTATCGACACTATTTGAGAATAAATATTATATTTCTTAGTCTATTTGTTTGAATTGAGTTGTATGGTGTGAAATTGCTGGAAAAACTTTTTTAATAATTTATATACAATTTTACAATTTAAGAAACGCTGTTAGTAAAAATTATCAAACATAATTTTCAAAAGACCTTTACTTTTATCCAAATGCACATCATAAATGCTCATTTGCTCCCTAAAAACCTCTAAAGAAAAAGATTATCATGTGGTACATAAAGTCTTTTCCCTAAGTTTAAATTTATTAATTTGATTTCTATGTGTGTGTGTTCTATTTTAATAAGTTTCATTAAGAGTATATTATATATAAACTGCTATGAAACAAATGAAATACTCATTAATTTATCAGGAATACTTTCTTTGAACCAGTTAATAAAATTAGAAGCTCACTCATTTTTCAACAACAAAAATTATTTTGGTAAAATGAAAAATTACAAATTGTACTTAAAAATTTCACCTTGATTTTCGCGTAATTATTGATGATATTAATGTTATTTTAAAGTTGAATTACAAAAAATAAAACGAATGGGATTGTAATATGAAACAGATACTAAACTATATTTTAAGAATAATGATTTTTCGTTTGAATTTAAAGAGTCAACAAAAACTGGATTATTTCTTCTCAAACTAATAAACCTTGTTGTTATATAAAATTAAACTTAATTTCCCTTGAATTTACTCCCCTCAAGAACATTGATGCTTGGATTTTAAAAAAAGCAAGGATGAAGATGAAATGCCCTAAAACTGAGAATTAGAATTTTTTATACATTGTAAGACTAAATGGTTAGTGTGGTTGATTATACAAAGGAAAGTAAAAAACTTTATGTTTAAATAAATAAATTGATTTTGAGGGCATTAAATTAAATTAAAAGCTTCAGGAGTATTTATTTCCGATTCGTTACTGATATTAAACTAGATCATTAAAGTAATGGACTTTTCAGCGAATTTTTCTATTTTAGAAAATTAATATGATTGGAATTTTTTAAAAAAAATAATGCCGCACATTTTAGAAATAAAAACAGAATTTCAAAAGATCTTTTTTCATTGCATGAAAAACTTAAAATTTAATGAACATTTTACTGAATTCATTCTTTTATGGCATTTTTTTATCCATCTCTTAATGACATTTTTTCTATCCAATACTTTCCCCAAAAAGTTAGAAATCATATATAATTTTTTTATTGATAGATAAAATTGAGTCTATGTGACTTTTCTAGAACTATTCTTAAAAAAATATTGTTTTGAGTTTGACAGTAAATGGGTATCTTAAAAAAATTGTTTTCCCTAAGTAAATTAATAAGAAGCAATTACTGAAATGTTGCTAATTGAATCACAAATATTGTTTTGGTTTATATTTGAAAAAAAAATGGTGTTTTTTTTTCTTTATTTTTTATGATTCGTTCAAAAAATAATGTTAAAATATTCTTCAAGTTTTAAAATTATTTCAATAAAGAAATTAATTTATAGAGAAATGAATTTAAGTAAAGGTTAAAAAAAGAGAACAGAATAAGAAAATCGAAGAATATTGTAGCATTTGTTTTTGTCGGTGGGTTGGCAATTAATTATGTTACTTTATTCGTAAATATTTGTATTCATTTTTTAAAATTGAAAATGCCAAATTTTGCTAATTTTTTATGAATTCAGTAAACAGAAATATTGAATGAGAAACCAGGAAAAAGTATTTAAAAACATTTTTTCGGCTCCTTTTGACGTTAACTAGACTGATAATTTCACCGTTCTAGATGTTGATGATGTCGTGCCCATGAAGTTACCAAATCAGACTGTCCCATGGGCCCAGATGACTGTTCTGGCAATCTGTTCAATACTATCCACATATAATTTTGTTGTCGAAAACAGAATCCATATTTCTACAGTTCGAGAATAGCGATTGTGACGTATGTGCGTCCCCCTTTGAGACATCTGGGACTTGCTTCCCACGGCTGGGTCAGTTTTAGAAGAATGATGACCACACGTGCAAAAACACCTGCAGTAGCTAATATACTGCGACGGACGTATCTTAATTAGCCCCTGCAACCTTCGACCCGAGGGGAAGCATTTCACCACCACCGGATGTGGGGTGTAAAAGGGGACGCTCCGAGATCGGTCAACCGCGGGGAGAAGACAAGAGGGCCGAGAGAGAAGAGAGTCGAGAACGAAAACTTTGCATGGAACAGACACCAACAAGATCCCTCCCCCACAAAATTATTTTGGAACTCTAAAGTCATCTCATAGTGCAAAATTGTATATTAATATAAATAATAGCTGTGACTTAATTAAACTAAATTAATATATTTCAAACACGCTACCATTATTGAATCAAACGTCACACGATATATAAAATTATGACCTATAATTTATTGTACTTAAAACTTATTTAAAGTAAAACAGATTTTCTCTAAATTTTCTAGACAGATTTAAGCCAAAATATTGAAAACTTGTTTTTATGGAAAAACAGTTCAAAATTATGCTTCAGGATTACCAAACCTTGTTTCTCGGCTTTTCTAAACTAGTGATTTTTACACTGGATATACCATTTTTTCTCCTGAAGAACCATTCAACAAAAAATATTAATTTTGTTAATTTGTTTCTATTTAAATATATTCTCTTTTAAATGCTTTGATATTAAGTAACAACATTGTACTCATTCGCTTGCCCTTAAGTTGTGAATTTAAGTTTTAATTTTTTTGCAGTTTAACCCTAACTCAAGAGAATGTATTTCCTCTTATCTTCTTTATTACACACACACGCACACTTATAAGGTTTTATTGAAACTGTATTTAATGCCTTTGTAAAAATATCTTTCAAGTTATTTTGTTATTTGTGGTAATCTGAACTATTGAACAAAATTTTCGTAATGGATAAGACTGAATTGGCCTTATATATACGTATATATATCTTCTGTTCCTATCATTTGAAAAATAAAGAAAAAAAAAATAAAAGGAATTTTAGAACATTTTTAGTTGCATAAAATAAAAATATAATTTTCTAAATGAAACAATTTCCTTCTTCTCATAAGTGAAATTTTTAAGTTTTGATACAAGGAATTTTGATTTATAGAAGACAAAATGCTTTAAAAGGATAGAAATGGATTTTTTGCTATATTTTATATCAAACATAATATTAAAAACTTGATTTGGATTTGGCAGCAACTGAGTATTGTTTTGGTCTTAGATTTGCGCATCGTTGTGATATTTAGTATATGAAAGTTATACTTGTTGAGTTGGGTTAGTTATTGTGAAGTTTATTGTTTTGATTTTAGACTTGAGCATATTTGTGTAATATAGATACGTCTAGGTCTAGAGTATTGTTGGTTTACCTTGCATCTTTGTATAATTTTCGTGAAGATTAATCTTTAATTTGGTTTTGTGTGTATTAGTGCATCATGGCATTTTTGTTAAGACATAAAAATGAAGTATTGTTAGAAGTTGCGAAAGAAGTGGGAGTCGAGGTAGATAGTACTCTAACCAAGGTAGAAATTATGAATAGAATTTGTCGGAGTGATCAATATGGCGAGGAATCAGTTAAATGTTTGTTCGTGAGTATTTTGGAAGAAAAACGCGAACGTGAAATTATAGAACTTGAACGTGAAAATAAGGAATTTCACGATCGTGAGCTAATGAGGGAAATGGAGATAGAACGTCTGAGAGCTGAACTCAGGAATAAGTTAAAAACTTGAGTTCAATCTAAAGGCAGAAGATAAAATCGACAATTGCGCATATGAGATTTATTTGTCAGGAAATATAGGTCGGCGGAAGTTAGTGAATTGATTAAAAAGTTAGGCTAATAATTAATCCGAAGGTTAATAAAGGTGATAAAGACGCCATGTCTTGTGAAATTAGACTTGAGATTTGTGATTCCCCGGTGAAACGCACGTGTGGTGTTCCCCCGTCCAAAATGAGAGTGTTAGTAAAAGAAAAAGATAAACTGTCCAGGCTTGAGGAAGGGAAAATGGTTGATGTGTATAAAATTAGTGATTATGAACTGAAGGTGGGATCAAGAGCGATGTGACAACGTGTGCACAACCGGTAAGAAATCATGAGAACATATGAGTTAGTTCTTCAGAAGGGACAGGTGATAAGGGTTTAACAATCCCTGAAACATTAATTTGAGAGTGCGAGAAAAAAGATACGCACTCGAGTGCAACGATAATGGGTTGTGGAATGCGGTTAACAGGGGATCATAAAAGATTTCGAAATCTTACAATGGGTGGGATAGAAGCAGAACAGAGGAAAGGGAAAGAAATTTACACGTGCAGTGCAGTTGTTCGAAAATTTGTGGGTGAGTGAGTGAATATTAACGTCGCACTGTTCAGCTACACGAGGGCTTTTGGCGACGGACCGCGTAAGTTTGAACCATGGTCAAGTGACGCGGACGACACCTGAGCTGTCACCAACGGGAGGACGTTGGAGCTCTCGACAGATTTAACGTGCATCTCTCCTCTGCACGGCGGGCTTTTAGTAGTACTAGGCTCGAACTCATGACACGCAAGCCATGATCCAATACCTATACTACTTGTCTACCACGGACACCGAAAGTTTGTGGGAGATGAGTTAACAATGCGTTGGATTCCCCCAAAACCAAAGGAGATAGAGAAGAATTGGTTAGGGTCGGGTAAAATGACAAATATAAGTTCAGAATTTAATTATGAGATAGATTTACCCGGAAAAAGGGATTGCAGTGCAATGTATCGTGTAAATTTAGTAAAACTGCATCGTAGGAGGCCAGAATCTGAAAAATCTGTTATAGAAACCGACGACAATCCCTTAAGATACCTTAACAAGATGGGACGCACTAACCCGAGGCTACAAAGGTGGGCGTTGAGTTTGCAGCCGTTTAATTTTGAAATTAGACACAAACCGGGTAGGCTCCATAGAAATGCTGACAGTCTAAGTAAACTGGAATAAGCAGATTTCTGGATTTTCCTATGAGTTAATTTTTTTTATTTATATCTGTACGTGTATGTGTGATTGTGTGTATATGGTGGAGAAAAATTATGTGATACTGAAAATCTTTTGTGTCTCTTGGTAAAGTGTTAGCAAATAGATGTTTAGTACAACATATACAAGTAATTTGATGTATTAGGATTAGTAAAATATTAGCATTTGACTTATTCACTTAAAAACTCAATTTTTTAAGATGAGGTGTAGCATTAAGAAAAGAATCCAAGGTTAGGAATTTAAGCTTTTTATTGTAAAGTGTAAAATTTATGGAACTTTGGATTTATTTATTATCTTATTTTTGAGTGAGTTAATTACTTGGATTGCTGACCTGGTCCGTCTCATTGATAAGACAACCTTTCTGTGTGAAAGTTTTAAGAACTGTACCAACATGGGGCCAGAGCAGTCCAGTGAAATGGACCTTTTCAGGGGGAAGGTGTTGTAACGTCTTTGCTGAAATCGTCCAAAAATCAAGTGTGGTGAAAACAAACTCTACAGACTGTCTTTGCTTAAATCGTCCAAAACTCAAGTGCGGTGAAAGCAAACTTTAAAAACTTGAAACGAGACGAGCGCGTGAGCGGGTTGCGCGCACTGTAACGATTTGATAGAATATAGAAAAATAGTTTGTTTTTTGAAAAAAATGATTTTGAATAAAGAAACGTTAAACTTTTAGGCTGTGAAGATTTTTTTCTTTACGCTACCTATACGCTACGTCACAAAATGAAACATTAGCGCTTGTAACAGTCATACATTTCCGCATCTTTCATCTCAATATCATTCTCGTCTATATGCTCAAATTCAACCTCAAACATGAATCCATTTGCTTACATTATATTTTCCCGCTGAAATGGTGCCTAAATGAGATAAGAATTTGTTCGAACAGCGTTAAAACATTTGTTCAAAGCTGCGAGAAATTTCTTTCGTTTGGTTATATATCGTATAATGCATTCGTATATTTTGATACTTGGATGTGTAAACGTTTCCTGTTTAACCGAACACATCATACCTACTCTTACAAAAATGTCGACTTCAGTACTTTTCATTCAATGTTAAGTTTAGAACACAAATCTTATCAAAACCAGTTTCTCCAAACGTAAAAAGACACTCTATAATACTAGATATTGCAGACTGTATCAAATCAAATTCTAATCAATTTGCCCTAAACTAAACTTGGTGGTGAACCTCCCATGAAGGCCAAGGCCTACTGATACCATCTCAATTTTCATGATCTTGGGCACTGAAATGTACGAGCAGATGTTCTGGTCAGGTGATCAGTATAACGCGAACCCCCAGTGTTTATTTCCCAAGCAATTTTGGGATTCATGGATTGATTCTCTGAAGGGATGAAAGGCTGAGTCTACCTTGTCCAGGCTGGGATTTCTTCCTTAAACCATGGTGTGGAAGTTCGATACGCTATCACTTCAGTTACTGCGCTTACAATTTGTCCTAAGATATATTATTTTAGAGTTGCTGTATGCTCACATTTTGTATACCATGCAACCTAGCCTCTAGTCAAGCATTTTCCTGATACATATTGCATGAAACTTTATTTTAAAATATGTAACATTACAGTAAAATATGTTAAACCAGATTTGCGGCACACCCACTGGGAACCACCTCCTTTCAACTGCCCACATTTCAATGTGATGTAAACATTTTCTAGATAATATTTAAAATTCGGGCTTTCAATTGTGATATGTGAATATTATATACATTAACACATAACAATGCATTTCACAAAGCTGTGATCATCTTATCAATTTTATTTAGTTAAAAACATATGAATTACTTTAATATATATAACATTACAGTTTACGAAACTGGCAAAATCGAACTTGAACTTTGCAAGAGTAAAATAATGAATTCTCGCATATGTACTATAATTAACCTTTTTGAATATTATACTAAATAACATTAATTATCACTACATATTATATTAATAAATTATAGGAATTAGGATTATTATTTTATCATGCGCATATATATATATATATATATATATATATATGTGTGTGTGTGTGTGTTCTTATTAAGAATATTGCAAAATCAAGAAATAATCAGTTACTAAAATATAAAAAAAAAATATAAACTAAATTATTTTAGAGCATGCTACAAGAGATCTGTAGAGAAACGTTGAAAATAATTCATCGGTAATTGTCAAAAGTAAACCTTTAATTAGAAATCACAATTCCTCGACGTCGAGAATGACCATACCATATCGCCTTAATAATTTTTTTTATTTTTAAAACCTAATAAAGGAAAACAAATGATAGTACTTTAAAACAGGACAGATCATACATATTATATGAAATCTAAAACATAATAAAAAATTTTATACCTTGACAAAAATGTGAATGTTATGCAAAAACCATAAACACATACGACTAAAAACTGTAATTATTTTTAGCAATAAAATGAAGAGTGTAATGGATGACTTGTGCCATCCATCCATTAGTGTGAGGCGGTCAGAAGTCATAGCCATTAGCCATAGTCAATGCAAATTCTATTTATTAACAATTCTCAATTACGACACAAATTCAACAACCCAAACTAAGAAATGCACCAATCGTTAATAAGGGAAGCAATAGCATGGTAGACAAGATACTAGGAGAATTAACAATAAATCGGATCACTTACGTCCGGGCAACACACCTTCTAATACAAATTAAAGCTTATTGACCAAATTGTCAATCTTAATATTAATCAAATAAGTTACAAAGTTCCTTCGACCAGCTTCACTCTAATCAATCACTGCTATCCGTTAGCATTCTAACCTCTCTCTCCTAACTCGAAAATTTAGTCTTTACATACAAGTCTTAATTTACATAGTCACATCTTCTTCTTCAGAGGAAAGTTTTCAATAGTATAAAATTTAAAGACCCATTATTCCCCAAGAGGACTATTAGTAGGAAGAACGCGAATATATATTCGTTGCAAGAGGAATATAGATAGACATGTAACTCAAATTAAAATAATAGTACTTGTACAGTTTTTAAAATGTTACTTCAATATGAATCGTTTTCGGATACTATATTCTAAATATGATGTTTTTTATACATTTTTTTCATTAGATAAATATATTTCATAGTAATTCTAATTTAAGAATGAGGACACATTTTTTCTTAAATATTTTAAGAAAGAGAATAGATTTAAGTAACAGTTTAAAACAAAATGATAATTTCTATAAAAGTAACTTTGGTTTGATCTGATACTATAATTTTAGTTTTAATTTACTTCTTAAGAATCATTCTAAAAAATATAGGAAAAGCTCTTTTTGACGTGAAGGCAGTTTTTATAACAGACTGTGGAATATAGATTTTACGATTTGTAGTACACAAACAGGAAGCTTTGCGTTTATGTATCAGAAATAATTTAATTAGTTATAACTATAAACGAATGTAATAAGTGAAAAAATTTCATAAACGTAAAAAAAACGTAAAATTTCAAAATTTTTTCATTTCTAATGTTTTAGTTGCAAAAATTCATATTTTAATTAATTTAATATTAAATTTTTCGTGATACAAAGTTAGGTAAAAAAAATAAGCAGCATATTTGTAATGTCACTACTTTTATTCAATTAATTTTTTTCAATGTAAAAATAATTGATAGGTTTCAAATTAAATGTGGTGTACAGTTTTACCTTTCAATATAAAAAAAACAAGGGAAATTTTGAATGCATAAAATATTTTTAAGGGTTTGCATATATGTACTATAGGAAAATGTATCTAAAATACATTTGCCCATTTTTTTCATATGTACTTCCCCCTTTCCTTCCGTACACTCTCTCGAGTTTCTTTTCTTTTTTATATTAAAGAAATCAAACTGCAAGTATTTTGAAAATAGTATGCTCTATTTGTTCGTACCTATGTATAAATTGCGTATTATGTTTAAATTTAAAAAATAAGAATTTTGTTAATTATTTGAATGGAATATTAAACACATAAACATTACTTTTCATTGTTATTAATTATAATATCATTCCAATAATTTGCATTAAAATTAAAACAATTAAACTACTTAACTCATTTTTATATCAGTTTTAAGAAGAAATACTACAATAAGAAATAAGAAACATTACAATAAATACGATTTACATGATTTTTTTTTGAAAAAAAAAATCCCAGAGATGTAAAACAATTAAATTTAAATCATGAAGAAAAAAATTATGATTGGTTACTGAGCTCTTGTTGACGTTTCTATATAATACTATTATACAATTTCCTGTTATACGTATTGATAAATACGGAAGTCACAATAATTGGAGAATACATCCACATATATAATGATATAAGCGATGCTTACAAATTACGTTCGCTGTAACTTTAAGAGATTATTTATTATCCTGTATTTCCTAATTTAAAAATCTAAATGTTTGATTTGGTTTTTGTAGGATGTCATACTTATACTCATTCAACGATATAGGTAAACCTAAAAAGTATTCAATAACGCTGTTTACAAATTTCATACCGTATTCCTGAACTAAGTAATTACTTATTTCATCCGAAATAACTATCCAAAGGATTATCGATAACAAAGCTAATTGTTTTGTTGGTGGTGGATTTATTCTCTTAGTTTAATTAGAATGCAGAGCAGTTATTGGCACTTCAGTCTGTATTACCAAGCTATAAATTAGTGAAACACATAGCATTTAGCACTATACATGGACAGCATTGCCTTTTTTCTACTTTTGCCCTTTTTCTTGAAACTATATTTATTGTGGTGTGATTTGTTACAGGAAAATAAAACGGTTTATGAAGATTTTTATTATTTTCAACCCTTACAAATTGGATGTTTTAAAGGATGTGCGCGTCTTAACAAATTGGATGTTTTTAAAAAGGACTTAGTACTGGTATAACGGAAATACAATGGTACAATGGAAAAGTGTAAACTACTCCATTAATACAGTATTTGGTTTACAAAGAAAAATTGTAACATATTATAATTCAGACATTCAATAACAGCATGGATGGTTAACATTAAAACATACAAGCACATGCGCAGTATACAATCAATATTTTTATTGATAGATATTAGACAATTTATTAATATTTTTTCCTTATATGCAACGCTATTATATTGTGAATAATATATATACTTTTAAATCATTGTTACAACAGCACACACAATTGTGGAAGAAATAATAATTCTTCCTTTTTATAACAAAAACTTCTTCAGGTATCAGGTATGTAATTGCTTCGTGCTTGTATAATATACTTTACATTTTTTTCGATCTTGTTTTTCAATATGAAATATGTTTTAAGAATATAATTTATGGATTGCTCAAGAAAGGAAAATAAATCTATTATTTTCAAATGACTTATTAATTGAAAGGCTTTAATATATCGTACGATTAAGCCGAAGAAGAAAATAATATTTTAGTAAAAATAAAAGGTAAAATGATAAAAAAAAAAGTGTATAGTTATGAAGAAGAATGCGTAAACAAAAAAAATATGCAATTGAGTATATTCTGATGAAATACATGAATAACTGTGATTAATGAAAGACAAATATTTCTGCTGAAAATACCGGGCAAAGAGGAAAATAAATAAAATATGCTGTAAGGCCTATTATGAAAATTTGATGTTTGTATTTAATTAATTATGTTGTTGTTGATTATCTTGCTTATGTAAAAATACATTTCTTTTAAAACAAGCTAATCATTTCAATTAATCGCAATTACAGTTTATTCACAAAATAATCCATTTTCCCTTTAATTTAACAAATATTATTTATGGGAAAACAAGTAATGATTACTTGTTCATAAAAAAATTGTAATATACCTGTATAGAATGCCACTCATTGCGTAAACAATATTTAAGAAAATTAAGTAAAAGCAAACAACGCTTAAATGTTAGAACAAAAAGCTCTTAAATTATTTTTGTTGAGACAGTGATCGCATTAGCAGGAGAGAATTTGAGTAAATAAAAATTCCGTTTTGTGTTTCTTAAAATCTCTTCGTTAACTTGAAATAATTGTTTACAGAAATAAAATTTTTTTGTTTATGAAAAAAGTAGGTTTGTTTTAAATCTAAATAGATTTGATATAAAAATTTTTAAGAAAGAGTTGAATAAATAGCTTGGTTTTTGAAAGCATATTATTAAATTTTATGTGTGTTACACAAACTTACACTATATATATATATTTCAGTTGTATATATTTATTTAATGTATAATAACAATAATGAATGTAACAAATTGATGCTCATATTAAATATCCTAAGTAACTGAGAAAGAAAAATTTCTGAAGCCGAAAATCAACAACAACAAACTAAAATATATAATTGGAAAGTCAATCGACCAAAAGGGAAAACCATTTAAGATTTTTAATGCTGTCATCTACGTAGGACAGTGATGAAGAGTAAAACTTGCCTTATGAGATCTCAATTCATGTATAGAGTGTTTCAAACAGGGAAGAGTTTTCTTTATGCGACAATGAAAGATCGCCTCAACCATTGGAGAAAATGTGCATGTCGTTAAGGATTTTGGGATGGATGGGATAGCTGATATCCAGCGAAGGTATAACGTTCCACAAACAAAAAGCGAATCACTGCACTCCTTTCCTCCATGTTGCTGATCGACAATTCAACTGCCATGTTGAACAGTCTGCTATACTCCAATGACTACGAGGGAAGACGAATAACAGGTGGTATGGAAGTGTTGCAGATTACCCCTCAATCAGCACTGGATTCTAGTTCTGTTGCCAAACCTTGAAAAGGAACACCTTGTATATATATATATATATATAAGAATACATACGTATACATGTGTATATATAAGAACAATTTGCTAGTAAGTAATATTTTTGATTAAAGATACTCTTTTGATTTTAACATTATTAAAATGCTATTCTGGTGTATTAACATACGCCTATCTATTATTAGAAATAATAACTTAAATTTTATAAAAAAGAAACACAATGGTTTATTTACTGATAAAGAATTAAACATGGTAATTATAAAAAATTCTACAAAAATTGCTTGGATTACAACTATTGAAGTAAATTCACTTTTAAATATATTTCTGTGTTATTTAAACCTTTCTTTTAAATTATTTTAATTTAGCTTATAAATAATATGGTATGTGAAAAAACTATCTAGGTGGCGCCTCTGTTTTTTGCTTTTATGTGATAACACTTCAACACTAACGCATCATTTTGCACGAGATTTTAAACTAAGATACTTTGTCTTTATATATCCTAATGGTTAGCATATTTACATGTAAGATTTCATCTTTTCCCCCCCTAAAATAATTGTTTTTTTTTAAATATTCATCTCTATCCGAGAAGTCTTTCTATTCTCACTATTCATACTTTCATTTTATTTTACTGTGTGGTGTTCCCTCAATTTGTGATAGATATAAGCCTAATTTTTCTACATGGTTCTGTTTTCCTATTATGCCGAAAATTTTGTCTGTATGGGAAGGTGTATCCATAAAGTATTGCTTAACCTTAAATCGCTAGCCTACTTCAGCTGCAGCTTTAGAAATCATAATGAGTCCCCATTTTAGTCCAAAGACACTTTTGGTATCTTCAACATTAATAGCTCTACACCCCTGTTTCTTGTTTTGTATGTTTTTATCCAATTTTAGTACGATATTCTTTTGTACCATTCATTTTTTATATGTTTCTTAAAATCCAATTTCTTTCATTTTAGCCTTGTAGGAAATACAATTCTGTCTATTATTATTTTATTTTACTCTCTCTCTCTTTTTCTCTCTCTATATATATACATATACATATTTATGCACACAAAATATACATATACAGGATTAACAAGAAAGAAGTTTCCCGCTTCAGGAATTCTCTATAATTCGTACTTTTGGTCTAAGATAAAAATTTGAACTTCAAATAATTGAAATGAAACTGGCCGTTATTTAAATATAATACACAATTCCACTGACAAAAAATATTTGGTAAGCTTTTAAAGAGACTAAATATTGTAAAATGTATTACAACTTTTCAGTATACTCTCTCTCCTCTCTTCCCATCCTTTTCAACAATATACTTCACTCACAGAACAATATTTACTTTCACAACTGGCCGGAGTGAAGTCTACCGAAATATGAAGAACAGGGTAATGAATACTGATTCTTAGATGTGAAGAATATTCTGGTCTTTTACGGTAGATATTGTCTCTTAGGAAACCCAACATTCAAAAGTTTTATGGAGTGATACCTAGTGGAGAAGAAGACCATGCTGTGGGAAAATGAAAGTAGGCAACTCATGCATCTATGATTTGTTTCTCTTAGCAGTTTATTTACACAACGATCAACGTGAGGAGTCGTACAGTCTTGCATGGAAATGAAGCTCTGAAGATATCTACGCTGTTGAAGTTGTCGAATTATAAAATCCTTCTATCTTTATCCTATGACGGAGCAGGTTTTCATTCCATTTGCAGTTGATTTTTCAAAAAAAAACCATCAAAGTAGCTACCACTAATAAAGAGTAGTAAAACCATTCATAGTGGCCTTAATTTAGAATTCAAGGATTGTTTCTGGTTGCGTGAGGATCTTCCGCTGCTTAAAGGCGACAATATTAGATATTAATTTACCCATTGAGATAAAAGTGGGCTTCGAAAGTCTACACCATATTCCATGGCCAGGTGACATCAACTATATTCGTGCAAAAAACTGATGCGTTAAAGTTTTATGGGTTTCTTAGTCCCTTCCTTGCAATAAGGGCACAAGCTCAATTTTGTAGAAACAAAATGGCAAAATCCATCTTAAGGGTTTTCGTATAGTGAAACACGGGATATATATATATATATATATATATATTAATATATATCTAATACGTGGAAAACAACTGGCCCACACACTCAACCTTGTGTCAATTAATTGCTGGTTTCACTTACAGCGGTAGCAGGATGCTAGAAGACAGAATTTTGCTTTAATCCTTTACTTAGAAGAATACCAAGTTGCTCAGTTTCTTAAAAAAATTCATCATCTTACCACATGGATTCATTAGAAACGGGGGGGGGGATTCTTTTACATCTGAAATGTTGTTCTGGTAGAAAAAATTTACCAGTGTCACTTTTGTTTGAGACACGGAGAGGTCAATTTAAGGTTTATTCAGAATCCACCTACTTTTTATTTAAAGCTAACAAGCATATGCAGTAACTCAAATGATTTTTGGATTTTCAATACATGCAATAAATACGATTTATGCTGCAATGATAGCTATTGGCTAAATGTTTTACTACTATTTAGTTTTAAATAAATGTTAAACACATCATTTGAATTATCTGTAGTTAAATTGTATCTCATTAGTACTAAAGGAATGTATTCTAGAGCTCTTTGAAGTGAGAAACTTGTTTCGTACTAACCCTGTGTGATATATATTGTAGGTGAATCCTGATGATTTATTAATATATATATATATTTTAAAAGAAATGGAGCGTTTATGAAGGCATAACCTTATTGAGTTTTATTATTTTATTTTGATAAAAAGTCAGACAAATATTTTTAAGATTTTTAATGAGGCTAATAACTGAAACTAGAAGTTTTTTTTAAATTTTAAAATAGATAATCATTAAAAAAAGTTGAAGCTGTAAGAAATAGAAATACCTTTATTTGTATTTCAGTTAAACTACTATCCTTTATAAACATGTACTCTTCTTTGATAATTAAGGAAATGCTAGTAATATCTTAAAGTTTAGAAAATTCGTTAGAATAAATATTACGTAATCTTATATAAATTTTTGAAATCTTAGCAGTTTAATTCCCAAACTCACATAATTTGAACTCAATAAAAATTAATAAAAAGAACTAGATATTTCTATGTTACTTTTATTAATAATGTAAAGATAAAGGCAAAAGAAAATTGTCCTTCTAACTTATGTTATTGCATGTTTAACATTTCAATTAAAATATTGTGAATATTATACAATCCATTGTGAACAATTCGTTTTTGGGAAATGGCAATATTTTGCTTTTAAAATACGAATACGAAAATTTTTATAACAAATTTAATTATTTAATTTAGTATTTGTTGTACTAAATATTAAGCTAACAATAAATAGAACACAAATCAAAACATATAAAACGGAAGAAATATAATGTACTCAAATGTACTTTTCCCAGAAGTTTGTAAAAGTACTCATTACAACGGAATTGTATGGAAACATACCATACTGAATATATCGTGGTCTTTTCATTTAATCTGATCTTTACAAATATATATTTTCCCACCGAAAATGACAACTTTCGTAACACTTACACAATCATTTCGCACCTTACATTTAAAGAGAAATATTGTCTGTTATTTTTTAAATTTACCTTGCAATGATGGCTCATTTCTGTAACACAAGATTCAGATACGAAAAATGGAATGACCAATTGAGAAAATCAGAATTCTTTCAGTGTAAGAAATTTTTAGTGAAAGGCGAGGTGCTTATGAGAACATTGTTTTGATATAATGCAGTGTATAAGCAACATAAATGTTCAGCAAAATAGATTATATTGCTTTCTAGATATTGTGTATAAACTTCAGATTTTTGGAATAAACCCAAGAAAAAGATTGTCTGACTATATAACAATCAATTAAGTATTATAAGTGAAATAATTAACTTCTTATACTAACGGTTTTCAGTAGTTTAATACAATGCATCATTTAACAATTTTCAGTTTATTTTTAATATCTATCAACAATGAGATTCTTCCAGCAAGAGCGAGTAAGATTTCTTCAGATTTTTTTTCTTTTGTATTTATATCCCCTTTTTTCATCACTTTTCCTGTTTTTATCTTGTTTTTGAGTACATGTTATGCGAAAAACAGTCATTTTCCGCTTAATGATGCTTTTATTTGGCCCTTTCACTGCTTTAAAAAATTTGAGTTCATTTTAATGAATAAAATCCTTGCCAAAGAGGATCTACAATAAAGGTATAACAAGTTATGTTTACAACTATAATATTAAATAAAATACAGGAAAAAAGTATAGTCTAAAGGGATACTTAAAAACGTGATAAGTTTTTAAAATACGAAATAAATATTTTATTAAAATGAATAATTAAATGCATATTTTTCAAGGAGGAATATTAAATATAAGAACACCTAGGACTATTTAGTAGATATACACTGGTGTTCAAAATTAAGATAATTTTCAGATTTTGTTGATTATCTCTAGAATTTCTCGACACATTTTAATGGAATTAAGCATGTGCAAGGGTTGATGCAATGTAAATAAATAAAAAAACCACATGATAATTTTATACATACGCATGATCATGTTTAATGCTTATTGAAGTCGCCATCTGCAGAATAAAACAAGCAAAAACTGATTAATAGTGTGCATGGTGCCTTCTTGCAGGCTTTGCAGTATGGTTTTACACTAGAAATAAGATAATTCATTAGTTCCTGTAACAATTAATCTCACTCTTTCAGCAATTCTGTTTTCAGGACTTGGATGGTTCTCGTACGGGTGTAACGAATTAAGAACCTAAACGAAATGTTCTTAGCGAATGAAACGAATGAGTGTGCAGTATCCATAGAGATTGATCAATCCATATTACTCAACGAAGACACAAATTTGAATATAGTAATATTTAATAAGACTGAACTTGCCGTAATGCGGCCTACATTCTACAAATCAAGTTACACACTGCGATATTTACATTTTAGATACTGAGGTGCGCACAGCAGCGCCCTCGCATGGCCAATATTTCGGCACAACGGGCGCTGCGAGTGGCAGTTGTGCTCTCCAGAGCGTCCCAGGCAGGCTCTATAGGGAGTTGGTCACGAAATTTGTTTGACCAATTCATCGGAAGAATATCCTCACTTTCCAGAAATTCGTCGAAGACATGTGGCCACGCTTTTTCATACATTAAAATAAAACCAGGACCGATCCCCGCATGAAAATGCAAACATAGGGCCCCAACAGATTATACCTATATCTTACAGCACACTCGATGATTCTTTCAAAGACATGGAGGTGTGTGCGGCTCTCCAACGTGATGTCTTCCCAGGTCACCAAGCCTCCACTGCAAAAAGGTCGATTTCTCGGACACTGAGGGCAGGTAGTGGGTTGCTGGTTCTCTACATACGAAAATACAGCGAGAATAAATGGTTTGTCTAAACCAGGACTCATTAATGAAGAGAATGTTCATCCATTGTTCCATGTTCCAATTTTTATGATCTCTGCACCATTTTAAACGGAATTCGTGCTCCCAGAACTGAGAACTACTCAGACAGCAGGTTTTCTTAAAAACCGCCCTATCTCATAGTTTTCTATAAACAATAAGGTAATAAGCGAGTAAGGTTTAACAATGTTTATAAGCAAAAAAATAGTGTCTATGTGTGTGAGAGCATCACAGAAATATTAAGATCTGACTAGGCGCAAAAGATATAAAAGAAAATATTATGCATATATATTCTACTGAGAGAACAAAATAATTTAGGAAGATCGATTAAAAATGATAATTTAACACACATTCAGGATATGAAAAATACTGAAAATATCGTATGCTATTTATTGATGTTTTTACTCATTATTTAGGACGTACTAATGTTAGGTATGTTGATTGAGTTGTGTTTGAATAGTTTCCGACATATTTAAACTTTCTTTTGGTTAGTAAAATTCTTCGCTAGAAATTATTTAATACAAATGGTAAAGTTTTTGAATAGTATAAGTACCAAGCAAAATCTGTCACTTATTAAGATTATCCTTTTATAACAAGTCATACAGGAATGTATAGACAATGTATTGTGATTAGAGGAAATATTATAATTACTGCTTTTAGAAATAAATATACAATTAATACATACAATCGGACAATTAATACATACAATATATTATGCATTTAATACATACAATAAATACATTATGCAATTAATACATACAAGTTGAGAAACTATAATCCTTTTATTGCTAGAAGTATAAATTGCACGCATATTTAATTTTCATGAATACCCATCTTTATCTGATGCTATTTCATTTATCTTTGCAAAATTATGATTTTCTTTTTAAAAAAAAACAATAAAACATAAAGGATAAATAAATATATTAGAAAAAAATGAAGATTTTCTTATCATACAAAATTATGTATTTGTTAGTTCATGAACGAAGTTTTATGCTGAAAAATGGAGTTAATTTGCTGTTTGGTAATAAAAGCATTGTTAAGTAATTTAATACTGTATGTAAATTACAATGATGTAAAATTCATCGATTTTTATTGATTTTTTTATTATAGATTTATCGTTCTCACTGATGATGATGACCATCAGCTAAACTCGTTTACTAAACATCTTTTTTAGGCAAATACTAATCAAATGTTTCCTAAAGACCAAAGCGAAACAATGCCTCATTTAAATAACGGTTTTTTAATACTTAGCTTACAAAAAACGTTATTTAAATCTTCTTAGATTAGATTCTGTGCCAGCCTTTCACATCTTAAGCACCATACTTTCTAAAGCACAACAAATGTTTCCAATCTGTTTTAGATTTTGGGATAATACTTCTGGTAACTATTTACCTGAAAAAAATAACTTTTTCATATCGATTCCTTTTCACTACTTATAATACTTTCGATATCAGTGAAGGAAAAATCACGGATAAACTATTTTGATATTCATTGAGAAAGAAAACTGTTTCTTTTTCCCTTACGTATGATCGTATTTCTTATATGTATTATTCGTATTGAAAAAGGGATGTTAACAGAGCTGAATTCAATAAACCAATAATTTGCTGTACATATTTTTGTGAAGTATTTTCATCTTGGTGTTCCAAACAAATTCTTTATTTTTGAAATGGAAATTAGAATGTATTCTGCTCTTTAATGTTCAATGATATTAATTCAATTGTTATAATATTAAATTTTTTATTAGTTAAGTAAATGGTATTTTATCCATCAATGCATTTAATAACTCAGCAAATTAAATCATGTTTTTAAAGTATTTTTTTTAAAAAAAATTATTTATGCTCAATATGAGTATAATAAATATCTCTCATTCCTTTTTAATTTATTATGAGCATTCGTATTAAAAGTTTGTTTCTCTCTGTATTTTTGTTAATGTAAATTTTTGTTTTATAAAAGCTGTATATATCCCCTTTTAGCCATTTGATTGAATTAAAGAACAGCGATGCTTTGAAGGTATACAATCGATTCACTCTATTTTTATATTTTATTAAAAACAATAAATACTGACGCAAAACATATCGATGGAATGTTTTTCTTCTCATAAATTACACAAAAAACTACTCAACATTAGCGTTCACCCAATATATTGGACTTATTTGAAATAAACAGTTAAAACATAAAAGGTTATCGGTTCGAAACAAATGTCTTATAATACATAAAACAAGGCATCAAGTAACAAAAGAATTAAAGAGTTAAAAAATATATTGATGAACTTTTTATTACTAGAGTCGAAATAGTTATTGGAAATGGGTTCTGAGTATTGAGATTAGAAATATTGTTCTTATAAATATAAGGGTTGCCCAAATGAAAAGTGGATGCAGCAGCTAATGCAAAAAGTGGATGCAAAATGAAAGCAGCTATAACATCTCCACCGAATTCGGAACCAAAGAGATGAAGGTGTGCATTGCATACGACGTGCAATGTTGAAACATGTTCTAGATAGAGGAAATAGTTCAAAAGTAATGTCATGCTATCCAGGGATGTCTCCATGTCGGATCAATGCTCTGTAGTATTGTAGTATGAGCTTAATGCGGGCAATTAATTATCAGGTAAGGGGATCAGTCTATGGCGAGCATTGCTTAGTTCAACAATTGGTGCAAACGTTTCTGTAAAGGATGGCAAACGATACTTGATCTCCATGACAACGCCGGGTCAAACGTCTCCAATGAAGCCCAGATATCCTTAACAAAATTTCGTTGAAAGGTGTTGGAACACCCACCGTATAGTCCAGATTTGTCTCCCTGAAACCGTTCATAATTTTTCCACTTAAGAGAGTGCATTGTGTTTCCATTTGGACTACGAGGTGAAGGAAGGTGGGCAGGACTTCTTCGAGAATCAAACACAATCTTTCTACTGCGAAAACATTGATTTACTGTCGAAACAATGGGTATTATTTTAATTCAGCTTGCTTACTTTTCATTTGGGCAACCATTAAAGGTAGACATTTCTTACTTTTCTTTATAGAACTGGATTTTTAAGTAATCTTCCTATCATATTCTTTGGAAGTTCTTACCAACACAAGTTCGGTAGAATGCTATTAAACTTCTGTTCTTGCCAGATTATTTGCTCTTGACTCTGTATAAAAGAACTAAGAACGTTATATCCAAAAAAGCCTTTGACTACTTTGGTATTAACAACTTATTTAATGAAGTAAACTTTAAAAAAATAGATTTCAAAACAAAGTTCAATAATTTTGTTTAGTTGTGCGACATATGTGCGTCCCCCTTTTGGGACACTTGGGACAGCCTCCCACGGCAGGATCAGTTTTAGGAGAATTGATCACCACATGTGCAAAAACACGTGCAGTCGCTAATATACTGCGATGGACGTGTCTTAGTTAGCCCCGGCAACCTTTGACACGAGGAGTAGCCGAGTCCGCCCCGACCGGACGGAGGGGGGAAAGAAAAGGATGCCAACAATGGAACCGCAGTGACCGAAAGGGAGCAGAGAGCAGAGAAAGGGAGATAAAAAGAGGAGTTGACAGCGAAACCTTCGCAGTGAACGGACACCAAGATCCCTCCCTCACAAAGTTTTATTTTGGAACTCTAAAATCATCTAATAGTACTAAATTGTATATTCATGTAAATAATAGCTGTGACTAAATTAAACTAAATTATTATATTTCAAATCACGCTACCTTTACTGTTTTCAAACGTCACAATGTCTAATAGGAATTTTCTGCTTGCTTTGAGATAAACAATTACGTTCCAAAGTATTCTTATATACTGTTCATGAAATGATTTCATATTTTCAGACAAAAATAAGTTCCCAAAATATTTTGGTAGTGTTTATTCCTTTTTTGTTGAAAAAGTCTGTATTTTATATATTTGTAATCGAATAAAATTAAACAAATACTTCAACTTCTCATAATAAATCAACAGTTGTTTTGAGAGATTTTAGTCTTCCAATTTCTCTGGCGTCACGTTTGAGAACCTTCATTTCCTTAATTATCATTGCGAGAATTCTACCTAATAACATCGCAGCATTGCAATGGCGTACAATAATGCGATTCGTTAATTAGAATTAAACTTTCAAGAAATGAGAAATGGTTTTTGTCATGACAGTAATATAAATTAAGTGATGTATCCTAAGAATATTTTGGAGGCTTATGAACTTCACGAATATAGTTTACTCTATAATTAAATTTTGGTTTTCTATCTAAATTATTAATCAAAAAGTTTGCACGAGTATATTCTGGTATTTAAAATAAGTAAGAAGGTAAATGATTATTGCGAAAATCAGGAATAAAAGATTGCACTTGGAACGTGTAAGAAATAAGTATCGATTATGTATTTTTGACACGGAAATTTTTGTTATTATTAATAACACGAAGTTAAATAAGAAAAATCAAATGTTTTCTGTTCTAGAAAAAAATACGTATAAAGAATGAAAAGAAACTTCATCGTTAGACATTTTGAAACGCTTTTAACCCAGTAATGTTTTAAATGGTAAGAAAAATGAAAAGAAAACTTTTAAAAATTTTGTGAATGAAATATAAAAATTTTTTGGCTGTCTTTTAACTTTTAAATAGTTGCTCTAAAATATATATTTACTTTTCCTCAAACATTAAATGTTTTTATTTTATTCAAATTATATGTATATTATTTAACCGGCAACACACACAATTTGTTAATACGTATAAGTGAAATTTATTTTTATGAAGGTTTATTATTTGTTAACTGTCAATAGAATTGTTTCTCGAATGTGTTTCAAAGGATTGTCACATACAAGTATTACAAGAAATAATAATAGCATACTTTCTCAATGATATTTATTATACACAACTATTTTATCCTTACCTTTGATAATTTTTTGGAAACATTAATTAAATTAAATTTATAATCTAAATTCTCTATCAAATATGCAGTCTATGTTTAATCAGGATACATTTTCACATTTGTTATTAATATTTTTCAGTCACAATCAAATAAACGTAATTAATTATAGTCACTTACAGAAATGGGCGTTTGACCCACTTCCTATTGCCTTGTACAGAAACTCTTTGTGTTTAAATGATAAATAAATATCTCCAGATAAGAGAAGTAATTAATTAGTTCTATTCGCGTATTAGAAGTGGAGCTGAAACGCCACGACAGATTCTTTTCTTTCACGAAAGTATCTTGTTCACACGCAAAATGTTTCTCAAGTTTTCCTATTTACAAGCAACAGAGATGCTTTAATAATCTAACATACAGCACTTCATTGTTACGCTTAATTTTTCTATTTCTTTATCAACTCATTTTCCATTATTTATCTTAGCTTATACTAGAAGTGTTAGTTAAATATTTCAATTAAAAAACATAATATTGTAATACAAAATGTGAGATGCATGAAAATTTATTTAAATTTTCTTAAAAACCATTTATTTCAAAATACATACAAGCAAATCAAATCCTTTCGTATTAATTCTCTGGAAAGTGAAAAAAAGTTAGCGTAAAATCCAGCGTATAGAGCGCACTTTTAGCACACAAAAAAAATATCCAAATTTATGGGTGCGTGCTATGAGTGAGTGAAAATTAACGTCGAGATATATGGCGCTGTGCCATGTTTCAATGCTTATCGACGGCATATATGCAAATTTTAAGCCCACGTAACAGTATAAAAACAAGACCACATTCAGTCATGACCCACTTTCATCGGACTTTAATCCTTGCGATTTTTATCTGTGGGGACATCTGAAAGATATGGTTTATAGTAAACGACATGCTCTGTAGCGGAATTGAAATCTAGCATGACGAGACACGTGATGTGTGTTACAACGCAGATTTAAAATGCGACGGTGGATCATGCTGTTTTACGTTTTCAGCATGTGGTAGCATCTGGTGATTTGCATATTGAACATATCATGTGATAATTTCATTGAATACATAATGGTTTAATTGTTTTCCAAAGCGTTTTTATGGATTGTTTAATTTGTGATCTTAATTTACGTTAATTTTTGATTACATGATACTGTAAAAATTTATTTACTGAAGCTAATTGTATGGACTTTTGATAAACTGTAATTGGCGTTTTATATTGTTTATATGCCTCTTAGAATGTCATTATGCTCTGTCTATCGGTTTTGGAAGTTGTATATGCCAGCGGTAAGCGTTGAAATACGGTACAGCGTCATCTATCGGGTGAAAATGGCGATTTTTTTCTTTTGCATATTGGACTTGCGCATGTTCCGAAACGTGTAGATACCAAATTTCACTGGAATATTCCCGGTGGTTTTCTTTCCACCATCCTTTGAACACTTACAGTTTAATTATGGCCACCCTGTATATTGATGATTTCTTTTTGAAATTTCACCTATATTCAAAATTCAACTTTCGGACATTTTGATGCATGCATGGGAAATAATTTGCTCTTTTTCTGGTGGACTATATCAATAAAATATATGTTTTTATACTATCTCGGGTAATTTAGGTAGATACATAAGACATATATTCCAAGCCCTAAATAGCATTTTTCTAATTTTGCTTTACTATTTTTTGAGATAGTGAACTTTCCAGTTTTTTTAAGTTCCATAATTTTTAGGTATTTGCTCTGAAAGTAATTAAAAGTTTCCCCTGTTTTGTGAAAATTACTCTCGCATTTTGAATCATTATATACTTTCTCTTACTCACTTTCAAATTACTTTTCACTTCTCATGAGAATAAGATGTAATTTATGATCGATATTAAATATGCCGTAAAATCTAGCGTATAACGCGCACTTTTATACATAAAATAAGGTCGCAATTTACGTGAGCGCGTTATACTGAGGGTATAAAAATAAGAGCTTTAAAAATAAAAATAAAAGATGAGTAGACAAAATATATTTAGACTTTTGCATATATCGGAATACTGTTTATTTAAAAATGATATCCCTTATGAACTTAAAGAAACGTGGATCTAAAAATATACTATTTTTTCTAAGGCTTGGAATAATACCTTGAAAAAGAGACGTCAAAACATAAGAGCACTGCACATTTCAGGTTTCTTATAAAAAAAAGGTAGTGCACGTCATACGCCGAATTTTATGATAAATATAGAATTGGGATAAAATTGTGTTCCTTTGAAAAATATCACTTTGCAATCAATTTGGACAACATGTATCCTTTTGAATATGTTTTTAATGTCTTAATAATTCGCGCATGCAGTTGTATTTATGATTACATTGTTTGATTTTTTGCATGTTGATTAGAACAAAAATGTGGATGTTTTGGGATTTAAAGAAATATTGTTTTTGTTGTATAATTTCTATATTCTGACAGAAAAAAAAATAAAGCTATTATTTTTGAAATTTACCGCAGTCTCTCTTAGAAGATATCTATATATATAAAGGAGAAAAGCGACTCATTCACTGACTGACTGACTAATCACGATATCTCCGGAACTATTTAACATACAGACATGAAATTTGATAGACATGTTCCTTTCATGGAGTAGATCTCTGCTGAGAACGGATTTTCGAAATTAGAAACGCAAGGGGCGTTACAGGGGGTTAAGGGGCTTTATAAATAATTGTTTCCATTTTTTAACTACTCGACGTAGAATCGAAATTGGGTAAGCAGATTCATTTAATAGAGTAGAAATCCGCTACAAAATGAGTTTGGAGAAACTGGACCCCCAAGTTGCGTTGCGGGGGTTTATGGGCTGCTATAGATAGTTATTCCCATTTTTAAACTATTATAAGCACAGTCTTTATATTTGATAACTGGATTCCTTATATAGAGTAAAGATCAGCTACAGGATGGGTTTTGGAAAATAGCCCCCAAGTGGCGTTGCGGAGGATTAAGGGGCGTAATAGATAAATATTTTCGTCTTTAAACTACTATCCATTACAAAATGTATTTTGGGAAAATTGACTCCCAAGGGGTGTTGAGGGGGCTAGTGAGTGAGTGAGTGAATATTAACGTTCCACTGTTCAGCTGCACGAGGGCTTTTGGGGACGGTCCGCGTAATTTTGAACCATGGTCAAGTGACGCGGACGACACCTGAGCTGGCAACACCCTCTCCTAACTACAACACCACACCAACGGGAGGACTTTTGAGCTCTGGACAGATTTTACGTGCATCGCTCCCCTACACGGTGGGACTTCAGTGGTACTGGGATCGAACTCATGACATACTAGCCACGATCCGATGCCTAGACCACTTGGCTACCGTGACCATAGGGGGCTAAGGAGAGGGAGGCTAAGAGATTTTATAAATAATTATTCCAATTTTTAAACTATTAGACGCATAGTCTTGAAATTTGGTAAGCAGACTCCTCTCATAGAGAACTAATCCCAAAATGGTTTTTGTGAAAACAGATCCCCAAGTGGCGTTGCGGGGGCTCAAGGTGTGTTATAAATAATTATTCCCATTTTTAAACTATTAGACGTGCAGTTTTGAAATTAGGTAAGCAGATTCCTTTCGTAGAGTGGAGAGCCACTACAAAATGTGTTTCGCGAAAATCGACCCTCAAGTTTCATTTTGGTGGATTAAGGGGCGTAATAGATAAATATTTCCGTTTTTAAACTATTAGATCTACCTGCCTGAAATTTGGTAGGCATGTTCTCCTTTCATGGAAGAAAGTTCTTCTAACAAAGGGTAGAACGAAAATCGACCCCGATGGAGGTTGCGAGGGGTCAAGGTGAGTTATAGAAAGAAATTCCTATTTTTGAATTTTTAGACCCACATACTTGAAATTGGTTAAGCATGTTTCTTTTGTTGAATAGGGATCCACTAACAATGTATTTTACGGAAATCAACTCCTTGGGGGAACAGGGGGTTATTGGAGCGTATTGAAAAAAAAAATCCTGTTTTCGAACTACAAGCACTATAATAATGGAATTTGTTTTGCATTTTTTTGTTGTTGTTGTTGTTGAATTGAAATCCACTAAGAACGGTTATTTTGGAGAACGACTCTCAACGACATTACATGGGGGGGGGCACTGATAGTAAAACTTTTGATTTTGCTCTATTAGATTTAGACTTACAATTTGGCTAGCATGTTAATATTACGGAGTAGAGATCTCCCGAAAATTGGTTTTGCGTAAATTCACTTGGTAATAGAGTTATGAAAGTGCAAACATCCTTCTTTACTTCAATTTTAGAGATTAAGAGGAAATACAAATTATAAGTTCTTTCCTTTTTTTTTATCAAGAGGCGTGAGTCACAGGTATAAGTATATTTTTCAATACAATCGAATTCTTAATGCTAAGACTTAGATATCAATAATTTATGTATATATATATATACTAGCTGACCCGGCAAACGTTGTTTTGCCATATAAAGTGAATATTTTGGTAGTCAAATAAAAAACTACTGACTCATTGTAACAGTGTGGGGATGTGGTACATGAATGAAAGAGGAATGGAGCGCTATGAATGATGACGGCCTATAAAAGTAACAAAACACCAAACATTCATTCTTTGAATCCTTTGTTCTTTTATTATTTTAACTAATAAATTTCAAATTACATCTGTGTCACAAATTATAACAATAAAAAAAATAACATTATCAGTCTCTTAGTGCAATGGAGTGTACGATATTTTTAGTGAATCCATCTTTAGCCAACACAAACAAACTAGATGGTTTACCCACGCGAGAACATGCCATGTATAATTGTCCGTGTGAAAAACACGGTGTGCCCAAATCTAAGGCACAAAAAGACATCATTTGACCTTGAGACTTATTGATTGTCATTGCGAATGCTAATCTAATTGGGAATTGAATCCGTTTGAATGCAATTGACACATTTGTGGGAATAATAGGGATTCGTGATAATAATACCTCTTCCCCTCGGAACTGGCAATTCAAAATTCTGGCTTCGACAAAGTTTCATCAATTTTTTTAATGAATAATCGCGTGCCATTGCACAGCCGTGGTGGGCTCAAATTACGAAGCAAAATAACCAGAGATCTAACCTTCAGTTGTAAATGGTACGGTGGCATGCCTGGCAAATCCAATGAGTTCAAAAACTCTGCTGGATAATTTACAGCTTCGTTGGTATCGCAAACTGTATCGATAGATTTGTAGGACATTAAGTCCCCTGGCAACAACTATTGTATCTTGAAATTCAAATCGTTGACGTCCACATTTTTTGTTGCCAAAATTGCTCTTTCTGCCAGCCCCTCATGATTAAAGTAATGTGTGTGTATATCGGGAAATATCTGGTCAATGAGGGCATTTTGCGAGTTAATGATTGTGCAGAAATCGGTCGGCAATTTTATGCATCCAGTATTTTTATGTACAGATACTTTTCCATCGCCGATACCTAACATTTATTTTGAGAATGTTTCAGCAGATGGATCTTGAAGCATTTGAACGCGCATATTTACTTTCAGCTGTACTTTTTCAACATTACGCCACGGTAACGATGATTTCAAGCAAGCGTGGATCTCATCTGCGTACGTTGAACGTGGAATGACGGGAAGTGTTTGTCTGAAATCACCTGAAAGGAGTAACACAGTGCCGCCAAATAGTTTGTCGTTGTTTTTTATGTCTTTCAATGTCCTGTTCAACGCCTCAAGTGAATGTTTGTGTGCCATAGTGTATTCATCCCAAGTGATAATTTTACACTGTTTCAGCTCTGTGAAAAAAAAGTTTTTGTGTGAAAGAGAAAAAAAATTTTGATACAGATAAATATTTTAAATGAATCTCAGAATTATATTGAATACATTCTTTCAACTTAATCTGACATCAATAATAATTTAATTTTGAAAATTATATAAATAAAAAATGACGAAAATTGAAGCAAAAATAACTTTTCCACTCGCATTTTTTTTACTCGCCAAATTTGCTGATTTTCGCATGTTTAAGTCAGAACTTTTGGGTAGAGTAAAGTGGACGGTGAAATAGTTGAAAGCTATTTGGCACGAAACCATTTTTCGACGACAAGGCTTGGCTAACTGTAAAATAACCTATGAATGCGTGTCATCAAGGCCATTATTTTTGTCACTTACCTATTGCACACTACGCTTTTATTCAGGGCCTTTGTTTTTAACAAGTGAATAATATCAAAAACAATTGTACTGAACAAATCTTACTTGATACGGTTTAAAGAGAAAACAGCAATCGAAATAACCCTTTATTCATTCAAGTAAGATCACATTACAGACGAGGTGGTTTGATGGAATGGACTAGTATCAACTTAGATGGACATACTGATCTAGGTATTATGTGGAAAGGCAATTTAATGGATCAAAGGCATGCAAACGAGATCCTAAGACCCCATGTCGTATCTTACACTGCAGACATTGGTGATTCCTTTCTTTTAATGTAAGCTAATGCAGAAAACACGCAGCTTGTCTTGTGACGAACTTTTTTGAAGTTGAAACAATAAGACGTATGAAGTGGCCAGCATGTTCTTCTGAACTAAGTGTTATTCAGCATGCTTGAAACTCATTCGGGCGACGCATTTAGTAAGATCACTGCCTTCGTTTACTGTCCGGGACGTGGAGATTGCACTCTAAAGAGTGAAACAGTATTCCTCAAAGCCTCACTTAGAATCTCATCGCATCCATCCTAAACAAATGCGAGGCAGTCTTCACAGTTCGGAGGAACCCACATACCATATTCATCATTCTGTATCAATTATAAATAATGAGTTCTTTTATCATTTACCTGCAGCCAAATTGTTGGCCTGAAGAATCAGTTCATGTTCTCTTAACATTCCAAAGAATTAAAGTTCTCATACAATTGTTTTTGGCTTCTGTTTTTCTGAGGGGATTATAATAATACCTGTACTCTCCATTTTATGCCTATGCATGGCTATCATTCAATGGCTTCTACCCTTTTTTGCTTGCTCCCCTACTTTTTTTGAGCAGTGTTAGTATAGCATAGAAACTTAAAGTCACGCAATAAAAAATCAAACTTGCTAAACAATCTCAAATTAAAACAAACAAAAAATTTGTTATATGGAAATTTGGGGTGTTTTTTTAACTTTAGTTTGTATCATTGTTATTTCGTGTATAAATGTTTTGTATTTGAAAACTATTGTGAAGACATTGTAAGATAATGCTGCTAGAGCTATAGAAGTAAAAATGATACCAATATTATGCACAAAATATATTATGAAATAAAAATTTTTTTTTATTAAAATAATGTTTTAATGTCTAACAGAAGCAGGAAGACAACGTATACAAATTAGAGCTGTACTGGCATTATTACTTTTTGTTTTATGCCTTTATAAACTTTAATTGTGTTTTTTTCAGACTTAATTTTAAAGATGTAAGTTTCTAGTCTTAATATATTAAGAGAAAATTATGCATAATATTAAGTGAATTAAAAAATGACAAGATTGACTATTTTAAATGACAAGATAAAACATATGCTACAATAAGATGACAGAAGCAGTGGCGTAAGGAAAAATAATTGGGTCCCCCACGCAAGGTCAGGTTTTGGGCCCAAGCCAGATCTTACAAAGGAAAACAAAACCAAACATAATGTACCTATACACACACATATGAAGTAAAAATATTTAAACATTAAACTTATAACTGAATACAAAATCAACCTGCGTCTGAGTAAACGAAGTAAATAAACTTTAACATTACAGAGTATTTATGGTATTTATTAAAATGGAAAATCTCTCAACTAACAGTCGAAAGATAACCTGGAAATTTAAATAAAAACAATACATTAAGAAAGACACGAAAACTGTACAATAATTTTCGATTTCAAATTCTAGCGAAAGGATGATGATGATGCCCAGAGGAACCGAGCTCACCCGAAGACGGTTTAGAGCTACAACCGATCCCTCGGGAAACAGCCACCCTCACATCCAGATTTTATTGCAAAAAAAAAAAAAAAAAAAAATCAAAGTTTACATTTTAAACAATTCCAACTTTTTTACAAATACAAAAGAAATAGTAAAAATATACAAAACAAATGCACCATAAAGACAAAAAAAAAGACAGAAACAGGAAGCATAAATAATTACATTAAAAAAAATAGTTTCTTTGGAATCAAATTTCCAGTTGATGACACACCACTTCCTGTTGATATTTTCCCGCCATTTGGCTCTTCAGTTTTCAGAAAAAGGAAATGATTCATCAAAAGGAGGATTACTTTTTTTCCAAATCTCCTCCCCCATTTTTTTTAAAGAAATATAAAAGAAGATAGCAGCAGTTAAAAATAAATAAATAAAGAGAGAAAAGGGGGGGGGAGATAGATTATTGGATTTTATTGGAGATATCATCTAGCGAAAGGAAAAAGATATCGCTTACCTTATTCTTAGTTTCTGAATCCCGGGATGAGCTTGATCTTAAGTTCGATTATATTCTAGCACAAATATAGCCACTTTTAGAAAGGAGGGTTCTTTATATGATGCAAAAATGATTTAATGAAAAAAGAAATTAAAAAACTGATACATTCCGCGTGCTAAGATAAAGACACAACTACTATAACTAATACACAGACTAAAAGGAAATATGTTCCCTTAAATCTGTAACTATGGGAGCACCTACATAAAGCGCAAAATCACTTCCATTCGAGTCTGTTTCTTCGTTTCCATGTTACGATTCCTTTTCTTTAGATAGAGTATCCTTAGAAGCTAAAGTGTAAGAAACTGAATATTTTTTTGTGAATAATTTTCACTTCCATGATTTATTCCTCAGGTTCCCTAGCATAACAATGGCTAGCACTTGCACAAGATTATGTACTCTCAGATATTAAAAAAGTTATCCTATTTTACACATTTGCTATTAATACTTTACTCTTTTTTTCAATTTCGAATTTTTCATTTTTGAGAAACACTCAAAGTTTTTTTTAACTCCACTCTATTTAGAGCAGCGTTTCTTCTTGTCTTATTGACAAAATACCATTTTTTGAAGCAGAATATCAAATTTCGATAAAAAAAAAATACAGTTCTCATAATGACAGAAATAAGAAGGTGATGGAAATGTTTTAATAAAAGGAATAACACATAATAAGTTTAAGTGCAATGAATATAAAAACATAGATGTCAGTTCTAAAAGCAACTTTGTGAAACATTTCTCATTACGCATTATTTGGTTGAATACTCATAAATCTAGACCAAAATTCCTTTAAAAGGTTCTCTATGGTTTTCCAAGTATCGTAATGCTATTTCACGTGAAAAAAGCAAAACACATGTACGTTATTTACGACTTCGTTAAATGAAAATGAAATACATTAGTAGGGGGGAATAAAGTTGCCTATAATTTACTCTGAAGCTTCGGTAGAAAGTAAATCATGTTTTTTTTTCTTTCTCCAGCTAATGTAAAGTATACTATAATAATAACAGTGATGAATTTTTTTATCTTAATAGCATTATATCCGATTCTCCATCTGACTTTTATTTCATCTGTTAGTATAATTTAGGTTAGAAACCCCCCCCCCCACAGTCTCTGAAGGAAAGTATCTCTCGTCGCGGGAATTACAGCACATCCAGCAAAATGTTTTTTGACTTGGTTATTGAATCAAAGGTATCTAGTGAGCACACATTAAAATTTTGATTTTGAATTACGTTAAATTACTAATTGGAAAATCGCTTAAAAGTTGGATTTTAAAAAAAGTAAAGCGAATTTTGAGCAAATCTACATAAAGGGCGTCATTTAGGCTTTTAGCTCCCTGCAGTGGAGGGGTTTGGAGGGTGTACGTTAAGCCACTAGAGAGAAGAAATTTTTAGTTGAAGATACGTTTTTAGATTGCACACGTGAAATGCTAAAAATTTATTTGGTGTGTGGCAGTCGGGATTGGTAACTATGTCCATGAAATCTGGTACGCGTTTCCGACACCAAAATAGTAATTTAGATTTCTTCTTTATTGAAATTTAAGAGTCCAATCCATTTTCTATTCTGTTGAAATATCGCCTTATTCCCTTTCAAACTCAGGGAAAAAATCCAAATATCAAAATGTCTTCTTCATATTTGAATTAGGTATATAGATTATACGACTTACCCAAATTCCTGTGAATGTACTCATAAAGGCTCAATGATTGTTCAAAGTATCAACACATGATATAAAATCATCTAATCCACTATCAAATTCTGTTTTTTCTTCAAGTCACTTAAATCAGATTTTAGTATTTTAACGAACTCTTAATGTCGTACAATCTTTAGTACATATATTCATTCTTCTTTGATTCTTCCTAACACAAATCATCCAATTCTTCTTTAACTTCCTTTAGGTTTTCCCTTGTCGTTCTACTTGAAAGTTATATTTTTTTCTGTCCAAATTCATACTGAATAGAATTAATATGATGAGCTAGATTATTACTAATCTTAGCTTTTGTAGCTGTTGTAGCGAGAAAAAAGAAAACTCTTAAATGCACCATTAATACAATTTACTAAATTTGTTTTTAAAACTCTTTTTCAATAAAAACAATATATGATTGTTTTTAAAGTAATTTACATCTTTACACACTTTGTAGCCGAGGGTTCCGCGAAGGCAATGACAACATTATGAGGGATAGAATTATAAAACATCAAGAAGAAAACCACATTGTAAGGAAGGAATTTGAAGATCAGGTGAGAAATATGGTGTTCAACGGTTGTTTATTAAAACAATTGTCTTTTCTTTAAAATACTTAAAGCCAGTTTTAAATAATTTTTTCAGAATTTTTGCGAATTACTCATGCATGTAGAAAATATTAGATAAATTTATTCATTTAGTAAATTTCATTTAAAACGTGTGCAAAACAGTAAGGCTCCGAGAAGAACTTATCGGGATAGGATATACATATAGTGAAAAGAGAAAACTATCAGTAGCATAAAAAGTAAATATTTTATTTAAGAAACCCAATAAAAAATAAAAAAGTTATTCGCTTAACTTTGGCCGTGATGTAAGTTGTTATCTAGCTATCGACTCTTGGAGCTAACGAATGCCTAACTGTGGATTGCTTAACCTACACGTTTCTACAGCTGAGTCAGATTGCATGAATGGAAATAACTGCTCATCAGAGCCCAAAAATCTTTGTGTTGGAAGAACACGAAGAAAAACAGTAAAAAAGCATACCATGTACGGCTGAGCATTATCTAGTTAAAATGTAAGCTCAGGGTCCGTGAAGGGAGGGAAATACTAAAGGCACATAAAACCCCGTCGGCATATAAAAGCATATTTTCCGTGTTATAAAAGCACCATGCATGATAAGTTAAAACCAAATTAAATGAAACCTTATAACATAACTTTTGATTATTGGACTTTATGGTGGATGACAAGTTAACCCGGGAGGAGGCGCACACTCCTCATTAACGTTAGTGGTTACGCGGGGTGACTGTATCACCCCAATCCATTTATTTATTTATTTTTATTGTACATGACAAAAATCGCAATTAAAATGAATAGTTTACCTAAGCAAAGTATGTTTACCTACTTTTAAATACTTTAAAATTTTTTTTGTTGATAATTTGAGAAAAAATCCAATTAAAATCAACTAAAATGTTTCAAATGTGCTTACTTTAATAAATGACCCAAATCACAGACTCTTTTCTCTAACATTACAAGAATAATATTTACAGGCTAAACTGTTATATTTTGTTCAAGTTATTGTAGTTTTATTGTCCTTTTAGGATCTTTCAAACAGCATGTTGAACTTTCTCTTACTTGTATCTTTTTGAAAGAGTGCAGTGTGTTATGCGGTACATTTGTGGCTTCATATATTCTTTGATTTAGATTTTCATGTAGATTTTGAAACTTTCCTTTCACTTCAAAAAATTCAGGTTAATCACTTTTCTCAAATTAATTTCACTATCATGGTTAATATCCATTACTTCATCAGGTTCTTCCCTTTCTTGATCAGTTTCGACTTTATCTTATTGGATCGCACACATGCCTATTCCGTTGTTTATATTTTGTTCATTTACATTTTATAATCTGTTCGTTTATATTTATAAACGATAATGGGTCGTACAACACAGCAATCAAAACCCTAAGTCACTCACTGGTGGAAAATGTAGTCTGTTCATAAAAAATATTTTGGAACACAAGTTGTCACGAGGGGAACTCAGTCACCCCAAGAAGCTTGGTTGTAAAAAAACGTTTGCCATTACTAAAAAAGAGGGAATATGTGAGAAATACGTTTTAGTTTCCCTAAAGGCAGTCATATTATAAAATACTGATGAGGTCATTCGTAAAACAGTTTTCCGAGAATTAAAGATTTTGTGAGCCTATGTGACTCTGTGCTCCACGTGACAACTCAACTGTTAAATAGCATTCCACTGCAGTTCTGTTGTATCCAGACGTCATGTGTATTCATTTGAACACAATTTCAAGTGTCGAATCATTCCTGGAATGAATCATTCTTTCGTCCATGAGATGCCATGTCGAGAATACGCTTGACACTTCTACACTCCGCCAAGCACTGAAGGAATGCAGTGGCAGAAACGGTGAAAATCAATCGATACAGCGTCCATCGTAATCTCAGACTCTCTCGACTGGTAAATTATCTTTCAAAAATCATTGCAGTTGTGTGTTCTGGTCACAAATCAAATGCTTGTTAAGGACTCTAATGAGGCTAAGACTCAAATATTGATATATTCTAAGATTTGATTACTGTTCTTCATTCAGTCTAATTGTATGTCATCTCTCACAGTGAAATCTACTTATACAGTTTTTAAATCCGTCCGCATGTGTCTACACTACATTCGTGTAGAAATTATGCTTCAAGAATGGAAGTTTTATGTTTTATTCTGCATCAGGAAGCTCCCTTTCAGCTTAAGCTAGTTATTCGTAGGCCGTCAAAAGTTAATAATTTGCACATTTGATACTATGGTATGTGCATGTATAATTTCATCCCATTTGATCTCATAAATTAAATAAATTGCGCATTCAAGATATTTTGATTTTAAAACTTTATTTCACCTTCAGTGATGTATCACAAAACAATTTTAATTGAATCAAATACCCTAAATATAAGACAGTCGCTGCAAAAAACTGAATCTGATTTTGGATATATTTGTTATTTAGTGCTTTATTGTATTCGCTGTGACAAAGATATTTTTAAAATAAAAAATGTACGAATATTTCTTTGTTTTTGTTACTTTTTTCAAAGAAAATGTATTTAAGTTTTGGCATGCAAACATTTAAAAATTCAAAATTTTTTTTTTATATTTAAATTAAATCAAATATAAAATAATTTATTTGGAAGTACAATTATCTTTTTATGTACTTACAATTGAAGGAAATAGTTTTATGATTGAAACTTCAATGTAAAAAGGAAACATTAAGTAAGATTTAATTGTATTTCATAGTAAAAAGTTAAGGCTTACGAAGAGGAGAAAAAAAAACGTCTGCAAAAAAAAGCAAGATTGGAAACACATCTGGACGAAATTATCTCATCAAATTGTTCAATAATATTGAAACATTTTTAAATTAAAGAAATAAATATTTCAGTATGCAAAATTAGTAGACATTTTTTTTTCAAAATTTACATAAATTGACAAGAAAAACTCAAAAAGTGGTATTTTGCTTGAAAGCTATTATCTATCTTTAAAGACTCTCATTTAAATAATGTGTTTCTCGAAGATTGCTCGATGTTGAGAAATTAATGAGATTGCAATTTCGAAAAGAACATCGTATTTTTAGAATTAAAAAGGAGTGATAAAGGATTTTCTCGAATTCAAATAAAAATTATTTTTATCAGAAATGGATATGCTTTTAGAGAATGAATCATTTAATTATCTTTTTGTTTTTTAATGTAGAGTGCCCTTTTGAATGCAAAAGATTATTTTTATCCGTATAAAATATTAAATATTTGTTTCCCATGGTTTTTTTTCAATGTTTAAGTGCTTTTAGTTTAATTATAGCGATTACTTTAGAAAATATTTGTACATATAATCAAATTTTACTTAATAAACAATTATAGAAATGTAACTTAAAATTACTTTTAAATACTTTTCAATTAGTGCCTCAAAGTATACATGTCCACATTTGTAAAAGTGACTTATCAAATTAATAAATTAACTATTTAAACAAATGTTTTCGTCTAGTTTTAAGATTTTTTTTTGTGATAAAGATTATATATAAACTGCAGGTTTTTTAAAACTAATTTACTATAAAAAAGCGTTTAATAACATAATTTTTTAAAAAACAAATAAACAAAAACATTTAACTGATGAAAAATGGCATTGCATTTTTTTCATATAAAATCTTAAGGATAAATAAGCACCAAAAAAAAAAAACCTTAAAAAATTAGACAATACATTTTTACGGTTATTCACATTCATTACAGTTGCACTTTGAAATAACAAGTGGGCTTACAGCGACATCCCTCGTAATTTTGAGCTACAGTCATGCGATAAAAACAACACTTAAACTGGTACAATTGATTTTATATGAAAATAAATTATCGATCAAACATTTAAAAATATTAAAAACCGGAGGAAATGAGAAGGTGTATATATTCTAAAATATTTTATGACTTCATAAAATATACTACATATGTCATGCATTATCTAATAACTTTTTTTTGTTATTTTAGAGAGAATAAAAAATAACACATGTAAAGGAAAAAAATTAAATACACCCGAAAAAATTAAATGATATGGAGTAAGTTTTGTTAAGTTAAAAAAAAACGTTTTTACTATTTGTTCTCAAGTCACAGTGGAATTTTTAAAACTCAATATGAATTTCCAAGCTTTGAGTAAATTGTAAAGTTACACAGGCCTGAAAAATTAAGGTTCTTGAAAAATACAACAAAAAAGTTTTCAGTAATTTTTATGAAATTTTGTACTGATTTCGAAAATGGCCACCACATTTTTATATCACGTCAGAATTTTTTGTGAACTTGCTATCCATACTTTTGTTGAAGTCTTACTTGTACAGGAATTCTTTCGAACAACTCAACGTGAGCCATCTAGCAATAGTAGTTTTTATCTATTTAAATCTATGGAATTACTGATTCTTTATAAAACAAATTGATTTTTCAGTAAATGGATGAAAACCATTGTCACTAGCTCTCATAAGTAGAATCGGGTTGAAAAAAAAAACACAAAAATTTTCCTTGAAATAGATACTTTTTATACCCAATTATGGTAAAGTTTTTAGAAAAAAATCCCCAACGTACTATTTTATTTAGCTTTTATTAAGGTTATTTAAAAAAATGATTGACCAAGAGGAGTAAAAATTATGCATGTGTATATAAGCGTTTGAAACAAATTTTAAACTCCACAAGAAACAAAACAAGGTTTCTATTGAAATGCATGCTCTTTCTGCCCTTTGAAACTTCTTTCTGATGCTCTTTTATATTCAATCTCAAGGTTATCTCTTGTTAAACTCCAACAGTACTCGGCAAGCATGTTTTTGTTTTTTCTTCCTTGATATTTGTGCTGCATGTCATTGATGTATTGCTTGCTTATCTTTCACTCTGTTCTTCACTAACTTATCCTAAATTTTCAGGGGAATAGTTCACAGGTCAGTGACCCAACCAAACCAAATTTCTGCTTTCTTTGTTGTGTGTGTCATGGAAGTCTCACAGTTTTTATCCTTCATACGCTTGATGATATCTGGACCAACAAAGATCCTCTCTTTTTCAATTTTCCTTCGGAAAAACTTGGAAAATTTTGCACAGGTATTTGAAACAATCATCATCTCCTGGAATAGCATTAGAAAATTGCTTCATTATACCTAATTTTATGTTTGGAGGAGTTAACAATATATTTTTTGGTTCAACTAAGCTGTTCACAACCACATTATAATTATCTAGTTTAAAATGTTCTTTTCGGCTATTCTGTTTTGACCCAATGTTGGGTAGGATCACGGCTGTTCCATTTATAGATGGGAACTTTGGAAACTTTGACTACTTTCCTTGTTGACCAAAAAGCCTGGAGATAACCTTCAGATCACAAATGGTTAAACCGTGGTATGCATATTTTATTTTCTTTAGGCGACTGAGAGTCAGGGTTTCATAGTGTTTTTTTAAATACACCAAATGCCCAACTAGTTCAGATGCATACTGACTTCCGCGATGAAGAAAGACAGCCTTTTAACGTTCCTTTTCAAGAATCTATAAACAACCTACATTTATTTTTATCATAGATTATGGTAAATTTGCTCACCAATCTGGGAACATCTCTTCTTGTACCAATTAAAATAGGTTTAGATTTTTAATCTAAAGGTTCAGATCTTTATTCAGATCATCAAGTTCAGCTAGATAGAAGGGCTGAGGTGAATCAGCTTCCGAGATCTTGAACTAGTGGTGAAATTATTGATAGAGAGAGATGGCGAAGGAAAGATGTCACAGAATGGTATTCTGTATGTTTCCAATCGGTGGAATGAAGGTCAGTCACAGAGGGAAGGAATTAAACATTGAAAATTTTTTGGATGAAAACGTGGTCAAGAAAGCGTGACGTGATAGAAGTTTTTCATTAATATTTTTGAAATCAGTACCAAAAAAATACATAAAGTTGAATCATTACTTCCCTTGTTTGTTTGTTTTTCATCACAGACCTGAGTTATTCATTTATGCTTTGTACTTCAGGTTTAATTATGGGTTATGTGATTTCACATAATGACAAAAGGTTCCTATTTCTTTTCGCTGAGAGCATACATTTGGTTTTTAAAAAATATCAAATTTTGTTAGACTAGCCTCGTTCTCAGCAATCCACATTTACACAAAGCAACTTTTAATTAATTAAAAACTTTTAGCTAAAATAACTCCTGGTATAATAGTGCAACTTTGTCACTAAGTTGTCATTTATAAAGTCAAATATTTGCTTCTTTTTTGATGCTTGCAAATGAGTAAGTTATTAAACTTTTGAGGCTAATAAAATATATCAACGTTTTTCAAGTAAATCAAATCTTTCGTATGATCCAAAGTTAAAAATATCAAGGATTAATATTTAGAGAATAAGGTAACCAATGAAATACTCTAGGAAAAAGAATTGGCTATCAATAGATGATAACTCAGGTTCCAAACTCAATGATAATCATGTCACTAATAATACCTATTAAATGTGGAGGAAAACTATCCTTCATGAACCGAAATTCACTGATTTTCAAATCCAGATTGCAGATTTGTGGGGAAAAAAGGAACGTCCCAGCATTATTTCATAAAACACTCTTAAATTACAGATAATTGATCAAATTGGTGTGGAACGGACACTATAAAAAATATGTTACGCATGCAACCATGACACTATCTGAAAAAGCCACGAGTGTTTATTTGTTAAAAATTAGATGTTGATTAAAAGTTCATTTGTGCGGGTAGGGATCGTTGTGGCGAGGGGAAATGGAGAAAATGAACAAGGATTGTTCGAAAGCAAAATATTTATTACATGGAATAATACTGATATGCTAATACTTCAGAGAGACTTTACAAGGGCTCACACTCTTCACATGAGATTGCCATAGAGAGACAAATCATCCCTTACGACTGTGCCCTTGGGTTCAAACCCTGTGGATGATGGAATTTTAGGAAGACGAAATTCTGTTGACGTAGATAATTTACGCGCACACACACACATTGTGACCATCAGGATTTCAGGGGGGATTCCTTATTTTCCCCATTTAATAGCAACAGCGTAAAAGGTGTCAAATGTTTGATTCTATATGACACTAAGTCCTTCCTCTGCGTGATTATGCCTTTTGCAGAGAGAATACAATTCTCTGAAGACAGGGTTCCCGAAAAGCGATACCATTTACATATATATATATAAACAGGGAAGTTAAAATTTATTGCAAAATAATGCTAATTGAGCTAATGCTAATGATGCTAATAATTTGCCTGATCAATTGAGTGTTAGTTTATTTTCGAACGATGGGATGCAATTTAATGATACGCTTAACATTAATTAAAAAAAAATATTTTTGACAATTTTTTTCTGATCAAACTTTTTCTAATCTAAAGCTTTCATTTTTAATTAAATAAAAATTTTAAAATTAAGAGTAGTATTAAAAGTTTTACTTTTAAAAATGTAGCGTTATTATATATATATATATATATATATTTATTTATTTATTGTATATCCGTGGAAAAATAAGAATAAGAAAACTACAATTAATTGTGATTACTTTTATTAAAATAATTTTCTTGAAGTAATATATCACTGAAAAATTCATATATATCCTCACTTTACATATAGAACTAGAAATAACATTTTTGAAAATATTAATGTCATTTTTAATATATTTCACGTTAAACAAGATAATTTTCTTTAAAGTTAAATCTTTGAGATTCATTAAATATCATACTCTTTATAATTATTGCTCATTTAATAAACTTAATAAAAGAAAAAAAGTTGGTTTTCATTTCCTGCTCTCATATTTTCATATGACAATCTTTCATAAAAAAAAAAATTCTAACGAAGTTAATGAAATAATTTTAAAATTATACTTCGAAGAAGATTTTTTTAATACTTTTCCATTCAGCAAACAGAAACACAAATTTCTTGACTTAATTTATAAAACTTTTAATTAATAAAATCTTTTATAGACTTGTAAATGACGAAAATTAAAAAAAATTTTGAACAAAAATATGGATTGGATATTATTTAATAAAGGGGCTAGTGTAAAATTTAAATTTTGATTAAAAAAGATCTGTCACTTTTACTGATTTCTCTTGATTACGCTGTTCTCGTATTTCTTTGAAGACTAGTGGCGAGGTATCAAACTGTATTTACATTAATAATCCAAAGAAATTTGAAATGCTTAGTAAGAAATTAACTTAATTAAGAATAAAAATTTCTGAAAGTAATTTTCTTTTTTGAAGTTAAACTTCTATGCTCACGAGTGAATGGAAAATTTGCCCAGTTTTGTGTAACAGGGAGAAAACGAACGGAAATTGTGATTTCCTCCTCCATCTCCCCCAAATCGTCTCAATGGTTGGGAAATAGCGAGTGGAAGGAAAAGACAGCTAGGTCTGGAATATATTATTTTCCTTAGAACCAGCCTAGAGGCATCTAGGCTTCTTCAGTTAGCTAGTGAATCTATGAGAGGGAGTAAACAGAGTGAAAAAAGAGAGGGGTTCGCCTTTGCTAAAAATAGCATCAGCGGCCAGGAGTTGGTGGTGGATTCGTTTCGGTAGAAACGAAGAAACTGCAACTTTTCTACATTCGTTCTTCACGTGGTTGGGTTTTCGATTCGTTTTGCTCGATGGGGGGGGGGGTGAGACACCCTGTGACTTGAGTCATATCCGTCAAAAAGTCGTATGATTGCTTTCCGATTGGTCGACACCCCCCCCCCTTTTTCTCACCAGAGCAGGGAACATTTGTCAACGGTTATATGTGTTGCAATGTTTGCGTTAAGGTGTAGACAAAATAGCTCTTGCAGCAAAAGAGTGCCTTTTAAAAATATTTCCTTAGATTGTTGGCCACATGGTGATGTTTTCGGAAGCTAATTTGTTTTTTTAATTTTCATTTGCGTTGAATTATTATTGATTCTAATCAGAATGCCTAAATCAAATGCACAAAGAGGAAAAGAGTTTCGTGAAAGAAAAAGAAAAGAAAAACTAGCAGAAAGTCCAGTCGAAAAAGTGATAAAAAAAACAGAAAAACAGTGCAAATTCATCAAGCGCTACTGCCAAATCTCGATCAGAGTACATAAGAGAATATCAAGCACGGGAAAAACATTGCAAAATATTCTCTTAATGCCGAGTTTAATGACTGATGATGGGAATGCTATTGAGACTCATCTAATGCCAGCACTGATTAATACGGACTTTGTGAACAACCCTGTGCAGTCAACAACTACAGAGCCCTCAACAAGTCTAGTACGTGTTGGAACTGATGCATGTGAATTGATAATAAATTCTATCTTACGTTACAAAGACTGTGATTCCCATAAAATGCTCACAAAGATTTCCAAAAGCGATTCGTTGATAATCCTTTCGGTCACGGGTGTTCGATTTGTGATAGATTATGGTTTAGAGATGATTTGAAAACGCCTGTTGCTGAGCATAAAAATATTTTGCAAAATATTTTACCGGAAATTATTTGGAAGACATTAAAGCGTGCTACAGTTGCCGACAAAGTTTAAATAGGAAAAGTATACCAAATCTATCAAAATATAATGGTTTTGTATACCCAGAAATTCCACCACATCTTCCTACTTTGGATATGGTATCAGAAAGACTCATTTCTCCACGAATACCTTTCATGCAAATTAGGCGATTGAGACATGTACACGGTCAGTTTGGAATATTAGGACAAATAATCAATGTTCCAGTATCCGTCAATACAACGGTCAATCGACTGCCACGAGATGTTGAGGATGATTACTGTGTGAATGTTCACATCAAACGAGGAAAATTCACAGAACTAGTTATCTGATGGGTTTGGTTACTAAAAGAAACATCAAAACATGGTTGCAATATTTAGTAGCTACTCCACTGTACAGAATGTATGATGTTACAATCGATGATAGTTTCTTCAATTTCAAACAGAGTGCGTCTCAAGTTCTTCAAGATGAAATCAGTGAAAATTAACTATTAAAGAAAGTCTTACAGCCCAGCAACAGACATTGTTATGGAATGAAGAGAAATATCTTCGTATTGCTCCTGGAGAATCGAATGTACCAAGAAGATTCACTTCTATCGCGTGGCATTCCACGCACCATTTTTAAAAATTTTTTTTTATTGAAACCTTTATAAATCCCCTTGCATCACTAAGTATCACGTGGGACGTATAGAAATAAGTATATGAAATACACATCGTATAAAAAAGAAAGAAAAAAAGGCCATGTGTGTGAAAAAGATTACAAATACTTACAATAAATTTGAATTAATTTAAATTAATTTTTCAAAAGCACTTCTGTCTGAAATTAGTGGGTGAAAATTAGGAGGCAAATTTATATTAATGCCCTTGAGAGGCAGTGTTGTTAGTATTTTTTTTCTCTGACAAACTGGGGACACAGAAGGAGCATACGTTCTACATTTTCCTTGCAACCAATATTATAATCGCAGGAAGATGAGGGAACAAAATTATATAAATTTATTCAAATATCTTCTAAAGTTACCATGACCAGAGTGAAATCGGGTTATCTTGTAATTAGTAAACAAATTATGGCATGACAGTCTCTTATTAATGGTCGAAAAGAATTTCTTTGTTACCCTTTGTTTGAAACGATATAATCTTGCTTTCAAGACCATTATTTCTTTCGTATCTTCTTGTAAATGAATTTTTGAATATAAACGGCAATATAAATTTTCCGCTTGGTGGCAGCCTTTGCAAGCCATTCGGTCTACTCATTTCCAAAAACGTCCATGTTTTCGAGAAAAAAAATGAAAACTATTTAGAGTCAGTTATTTTTTGACTAGTAGACTATTTTGAGTCACTTTTGGATAACGGTGATTATGTTTCACACACAGATCACAAATGATGAATACATATACAATCCATCTTTGTTAAAAGCTACATTTTTATAAATTTAATTCTTGTATAATTTGAAAAAAGAATAATATTTACAATATTCTGATAGTCTCACAACAAAGCAAATGATACAGGTATCATTACAGAATATGCATTATTAAACATTATAAGATCTTTAAATTTTCTTTTGTTTTAAATTTCTGTATTTATTTGTATTTCAGTTTTATTATTGCAGGTATTTTTGAAAAAATAGTATGTTGGTGAATGTTATAATATTAGTAATTTATTAAACAGGACTTTATTATTAGATTTTCGAATTTTCTATCTAAAGATATTTTGATAAAATGTTTAATGGCAGTATTATTTTTAGTTTATTTTTTACATATTTATGAAAATACGATTCAAATTTAAATTGTAATCAAAATATTTTTTGAACCTAAGAAATTAAATAAAATATCCTAATAATACTAAAAAACTCACGTTTAGCTTGTTTGTGATGAGGAAAATTATTTTTATCCCAACTCAAATTTTTTTATAAGTTACACTGCTACAGTGACTAAACATTTTTTAAACTAATTCGATTTCAGGTGTTTGACTTCTCTGTTAGCTGTAAAAATAGTTTTGTTTGCTTTAATTCCCATCTAACTAAAAAATATCATTTACTTTTGAGGAAACGTTTTTGTCTTGTTTTGAGCGAAATTTTGCAAATAAATTTGCATATAAAAATAATTTAGTATTTGAATACAAAAATTCAACTAGTTTAAAAATTTATGTAACTTTTATAAATGTTAAATTCTCCTTAAGAAGCACAAATAAAATGCAATTTATTTAATTTAAATAATTGTTCTATGATAATTTGACTGTTAAAGTGTACATAAAGTATTAAGAAACATTAAAAGCACACGATGCAATACTGTTTAAATATATGTTTCTACGTAACTTATTTTGGATTAATTAAATTTATATTATATATATATATATATATATGTATATATACAGGAAACTCTTAATTTAAATCAGTAATGGTATGAATCATTTAAGTCAGCAATCATAGAGAGCAAACATTTATGTATTAAAATACTCATTGCATAGTAATTGAAAGTTGATGGAATTGAAATAAATTAAGAAATACGTTCAATAGATGAGGATTTCCTTTGAAAATATAATTGAAAATTACAGCAATTTTCACCTTTATGTTTCCCAATCCTTAGTAATGTTATTTAACAGCAACTTAATTATCAAAATGATTACTTATTGTTAAGTAGTTTAACGGCCTTAAAATAAAGGAAAAATTCTGGTCTTTATTAAACTGGTTCTTTCCAGGTAAATCGAGATTTATTTTAGAATTTTCAACGAAATAGAACACATTTTATTTTAACAGGAAACAGGAAACAATTTGCACACATGTAAATCCATAATATATCATATCCAATGTTCACATAAATATAAAACCCTGTGACATAATTCCATAACCACAATATTTCATGAAGCATTGAAACTAGTCCAGTGCTAGGAGACCGTTTCAACATTAGATGCCACATTTTATTTAGGTAGTAATAAAAAAGGCTTCAAATGCAATAAAATACTTCTCTTGATGTTTTTCATTTTTCAAATTTTGAAGTGCAGCTTGTGAAGATTAATCCTCTAAATTGAAGAATTTATGTTTTATATGTGTCAAATAGTATTTATTTGCATCCATTTATTTAAAACCTTTTTGTAGAACAAACTTTCAATTTGTCTTCCCGATATTGGAGAAAAGAATATAACTCCTACTGTGCATTAAATGTTCTATTTTTGAAGTCTAATTTTATTTCCTTCCATTTTAACAATATGGGTAAAAAATATTAAAATATCTTAAGAAAACGTATACGTATATTGGCTAGAAATGCAACATAACATCGATTTTATCAAAACCACAAAATAAGCATAATAATAGAAATAAATGCTTGATAAAGAGAATGTCAAAATCATCTATTTACAACCATTTTCGAGTAAAAAAACATTTTAGCAATGATCACACTCAGGTACCCATTTCCTAATTATTGCACAAAGTGAAGCAAGTATTATGACTACCAATAACCACAGAAATTCTTAAATGTATTTTGTCCTTTATTTAATACTATAAATATTAAAATTTTTGTTATTTAAGTAAGGGGCAGTCAATATAAAGAACTAGTTTCTATGAAGGCCACACAAATCAATCATAGATGCCAAATGTCCCCGCTTACGATATAGTTGTTGTTAAGCTTCGAAATTTCAACGTCGTTTCACTGCAATCTCTTTACATTGTCTTAAGAGTATATTTATAACACTTTGGAGCTTTTTCGTTAAATAAGTGACTAGAATTTTCTTGATCTCGGAACATCAACTTTTTCTTATCAAATTTTATGATTTGGTGAAATTTGCAGTGTAAATTTATCTTCAGTACAGATCAACCTTAATTAATCAACATTATTGGGAGGATATTCTCCCTTTGATTGGAAATGATGTTTAAAACACAAAACTCATCATATAAGTTCCAAAGTTTCAAAAGAAAATTTTTGGAGTTTACTCTTTAAGAATCGATTTTCATACAAAGCCCCCAGTACCGATATCATATGAGAAATGAAATTTGTACAAGTGCTAACAAAAAAACGTTACACTGTATTCCGCGCATGCGCCAAACCGCTGTCGGATGCAAAAGGAAAGAGAGAGTTCCTACATTTTCGTCGTTTTTAAAATTACGATCTCTCTCTTGTTACCGAAATCAGATAAAAAATAAATACAGAATCGGAAGGACCACTTATTTCGCCACAATACGGTATAATTTTTTTATTTTATTTATTTATTTTTTTTACAAAATAACGATATCTTGCATTTTTTATGATTTTTTTCAGTCATTATTGACTCCTTTTTATGAAATGAACTTTTCAAAATTGAGTACGTATTTATTATCATTGTGATGAATCCACATTCTGTACTAAAGACGTTCATATGTTGGTCTTTAAGAACCAGTGATTTAAAATTTTTAATGTCAAAAACTTTCTTTTTAAGATTTTTCAAAACATATTCAAAATTCTAATTAAAAATTTAGTAACTTCATCATTTATAAAAATAACCACACACACCTTTTTTCCGTTTTTTAAATTTTATTGTCCGTGTGTTGTTGGAAGATGGAAAAAATTGCTTAAACATTACAGATTTTAAAAATGTTTTTGTGCTTTTCATCTTCATCGGTATTTTTTCCTTTTTATAAAAGTTTATTCACTCGGTATTTTATTTTGCTTCAACGTTGTTACCGTTGTTTTTTATCAATGTGTGAAGTTGTGACGGATCTATACGGTCTTAAACTAACAATCTCTATTTTTCTTAAAAGTTTTATTTATATCAACCAATCTCCACGGGAGCCAAAGCGTGATTTATGCAAATGAGATATTTTATATAAGTTCGGGTTTCGCGAGTTAACGTGTGAAGTTGAAAGTGAAAGAGAGAGAGAGAAGTAAAGTGAAGAGTTAGAATTTTAAAGTAAAGTGAATCGAAGCATCGGTAAATCAACTCGCA
>BMAO01018786.1:0-119576 GCA_019973975.1 Trichonephila clavata | reverse complement strand
TACCTGAATCCTAATCTATCTAGACTATATTCCTCAATCTAATACTTAGTAGGTGGCAACCTGTTCTAACCTGGGTTGTGAAATCAATTTTATCTCCCCTTCGTAAGTCCACAACAGTTTTTCCGCTTCTTCTATCTTACAATTACAAAACCCTGACTTTATATAGTTAAACAAATCTGCATATCAGGGTTTCTACTTGAGGGATGGCTGTGAATTAACGCGAATGTTAGCCCAAAGTTTCCCCAAGAGGATTAGTGTGAAGGTCACGTACAGATCCGTCACAGATTGTTTTGCGCAGAAAATAACTAGTGTTGTACCCTTGTGGAATTTTAATTGAATGGGCTAACTGTTTGAGAAACTTGCCTGGCGTAATGTGGGTAATAGCTTTCTTTTTATGAAGAGTCAAGGTTAGATGACGTCTTTTTTCTCAAACCCGGACTCGCACAAATTACATTAATTTTAACTAAACCAGCAAATTTTTTTGTTCAACTTGTGACTTCAATTAGTAGTACGACTATATAAGGTGATGTTAGTGAAAAAAATCATCGAAAAATTGGGAAATTTGTGTTCACAGTAACTAATGATGTGATAAAGAGTGTCAATTTGAAAAAATTTTCGGAAATGTGCTAGTCTTGAATTAACCAAATGCAGGGTTCAATATTTTCCCCAGAACAGATATGACCCCACCTTTCATCTAGTGTCCAATTATCGTTAAGTCTCGGGACAACTATAATGAAATATTCCATATGGCGACCAATAGTAGGTTTAAATGGCAGAACAACCAATTGTAGCTAAGCCACGCCAAGAATTTGTTTAAAAATATATAGTAATACTAACCAAAACAACAATGAAAAATAAAATGTGATATAAAAAGATCCAATCTTAAAAATAAAAACAAATAAATTTTAGTGTTTCCCTACAAAACCAGGTAAAATTATAACAGATGAGGGAAATAATTTCAAACGATGGTGATGAAAAACCAGGAAATCGTTCCATATGTGACGACTGGTGAATGAGACTGCTTGAAGGATCTTCACGGAACAAACGCGTTCGGGTAAAACGATATGCCAGGGTTGGCCAAACCGCGGCACGAGTGCCAAAGAGTGGCACGGCGGATTTGTATCAGTGATACACGAAGACTTACAGAAAAGTTTAAAACTTCAAAAAGATAATAATACATAATTATTTTTCTTACCATTCTACCGAAATGCGGTTGTCTCAAGCAAAAACAAAAAAACCCCTCAAAAGTTGGATCAACATATTTTTGTGAACAAAGGTTTCTATTATAAACGTCAAATCGAAATATCGCTCAAAACTAGCTGAAATGCATCTAAAATAACTTAATTTTGCTGTCATCTTTAAGAGCTAATCTTAATATAGATGACTTGGTAAAAAAAAAAAAACTACAAATGCAAAAGCCTCATTAAATAAGAACTAACTGTTTAATAATTAGAATTATTTAGAATTAAACTGTTTAATAATTAATATTAAGTAGAATTAAATGTTTCAAATTACTCATTTTTATTTTATACATAACTTAACTGGCTTTACCGAAAAAGTTTACTAACAATAAAATCTAAGTTTGTACAATACCTTATATTTATTATGTTATTTTTTAATTTTCCCTTTTTCGGCTTGCATTAAAAAATACGCTATTTGCCCTCATAATTTTACAAGTAACATATTTTTTTATCGTTTTTGCTTGTTGGAAAAGTTAGAAGTGGCACTCTTCCCAAAAAGGTTGGCCTTTTTGCGATATGCAAAGGCAAGTCGGCTTGACATCGGCTGTTCGCATTGAAATCACAGGTTTCACGGCGTGCAGCTTGTTATACAAAATCAAGTTCCGAGATTCCTTCGTGATATATATATATATATATACAGAGAAGGCCAAAGTTGTAGACACTTTTTTAAAATTGCTATGTTTTTCAAGTTTGTATGCTTATAGAAAATGTTGCGTTGCACAAAATGTAAAGTCTTTTACATCACTTCTAAGTAAATTTAATACTGAATTCAATACAAAAAACAAAAATCAAATATTCAATAAGTAAAGCAACGCAAATAAGTAATGCTGCAATAACTATCGATATACGTTAGAGACTGATGATAGTAGTGAGTTATCAGTATTTAGTGGGGCTGCCTTTATTTTTTATTACAGCTTCACATCGATGTTTTATTGAGCTGAAAATAGTTTTAATCTCTTCCTTTGTTATTACATATGCCAGGAAACACAATTATATCCTCAATTAGTTCTCTTTTTTTATGGGTACCTCATTCGGACAAGAGTTTTCAAATGGCGCCACAAGTTTTCGATAGGATTGAGGCCAGGACTGTTTCCTGGACAGGACAACAGCACAATGATCTTAGAACGATACCAGTCATTCGATTAATTTACTGTGTGGCAAGGAACTCATTCTAACTGAAAAATAAATGAAGCATTGTTGGTAAATAGATACCTGATGGAAGATAGAAGTTTGGGTTCTAGAAAGGTGTCAATGCATTTTCTTACATTCAGTGTCCCATCGATGATATGAAGACGAACGATACTATCTGCTGATATGCATGACCAAATCATAAAACTATGTGGGTATTTCACAGTTGCCTGGATGCAGTCAAGATGTAGCGTTCCACCTATTCTACGTCTTATATATTTTCGGCCACACACACACATCACTACCAAATAACAATATCTTAGTTTCATAACTCCGTATAACTTGTGACCACTAATCATTTGTCCAATTAATGTATTCCTTTGACCACTGTAGTCTTTTTAGCACTGCTGTAAATTGAGATAAGGCTTCTTTCGTGGAATTCTGCCTTTTGGTCTAACATCTGTGCGAATCTTCTCCTGGTTGTTTTTGAATTGACAGAAACACCAGCACCATTAAAATCCCGTTTGACGCCCTTTGACGACATTCTTCTATATTGGAGACATAGTATTTTTCTTCTTCTGACATTAACAGATGTGGTGCACCTTTTTCGGCCTTTTCCTGCTTTGTTTTTTTTATTAAATTTGTCTCCTGGCATCTATAACAAAAACTTTCAGTCTCCAGATGTAGTCACCGAACCAACCATCTGTCTTGCAGATTAGAGAAGACCCTTTTGTGGTCATACAACTCTTTCTAGGTGTCCAATCTACTCTTTTATTTTATGGCATTGCTTCTTGACTAAATATCATTGTTGTCCTGACCTCAACCCTATTGAAAACTTGTGGCTCCGTTTGAAAACTCTTGTCCGAATGAGGTACCCATAGAATAAAAAGGAACTAATTTGTAGTAAAGTTGTTTCCTGACATCATGTGATAACAAAGGAAGATCTTACAATTATTTTCAGCTCAATGAATCATCCATTTGAAGCTGTACTAAAAAAATAAAGGCTACCCCACTAAGCTTTGAAAACTCACTGCTATCATCAATATCTAATAAACATCGATAGTTATTGCAGCATAATTTCTTTTTTGATAAAAATATTTGAATTTTGTTTTTTTGTATTGAACAGTATTAAATTATCTTTAAAATGATATAAAAGACTTTACATTTTTTTTAAGCATACAATCTTGAATTTTAAAAAGTATCCAGAATTTTGGTCCCTACTATATATATATATATATATAAAGAGAGAGAGAGTGAAGTAATAGTAGGAAATGATGAAAAAAATCTTTCAGATTTATTAAATTAGTTACAAAAATCAACACCTAAGATTCGCAAAGTTACAGATAAGAATTTCTTTTCAGGGATGAGTCACTGGCAGGCAGAGAATAAAGAGTGGAGGATCTGTTCAGTCTTCCATCTTGGAAACACGTTCAAGAGAAAGGAGAAACTAAAAAAAAAGCGAAACAAAAGAGAGAAAAAAGAGCTTCACCGCGAATTACATTCTTGTGTTTCATCTACTCTCCGCAATCTTGTAACGTAACAGAAAAGGAAGCCAACACTTCTCGAAGTTGACCTGTCACCAAACAACCCTCCTCACCACCTGTTTAGAACATTAATCCCTTCCTTCATCCTTGGCGTGTCTGGCTCTCCTCATCGTGGAATTTGGCAGCACGCACCTCCTGGACTGCTGCCACCGTCTGTTGTGTAATAACAGTAGAGAATATGAGACAAAAACAGAACAAAGGGGGGTCTCTTTAGCCGCTCCCGTTTAATCGTTGATGAAGATGAAGTCAAGAGATGATGCAGAGCTTTGGACGGGGTTCGGAACATTGCTTCCGGGCTCATTAATCCAACTGCAAGATACACAGGAACTGTCAAGTTTGCTTTTTCACGCTACGAAAATTAATATTCATCGCTGGAGGGAATAATTAACAATGCGTGTCTTTCATACGTTAATTCGTGTAGAAAAAAATGTTCAGATTTTTTAATATGAGATGGCAATGAGTTTAAAAAGTTAAAGAACAGATAATTTGTTTCAAATTCTTTCTTTCTTTAAAGGACTTTCAGTCATGCAATACCATGAGAGAGAGAGAGAGAGAGAGTAATATTAACGTTGCAATATTATGCGCCAAGAGGACTATTGGCGACGGACCTCGAAATTTTCAGCCATCTGCCTCTCCCGACCCTACCAACGAGAGAACTTTAAGCCTCAACATATTTAACGTCCACCTGTTCTCTCTACAAGCCGGGTCTTCAGTGGGATCAGGACTCGAACACGCGATACTTTAAGACCATAAATTACATTTCATTGACTAGAAGGAGATGTGTACTGACAAGGGCCTAGCTATCACCGCATCAGCCGTATCAATGATACGAGGACGCCAAGCTATTAGGCCTCAAAATGGGGCAGAATTTGACACTTTCAAATAAGTTTTATAATGCGATTATTTTTATTTTGCAAGAAAAGGGCCCCCAAAGGATTTTGATACAGCGTCAGTTCAGATCTAGTTACGCTAGAGTGTACTGGCTAAGTTTTTTAGATAAACGAGTTTTTTCTACATTGGGTGAAAATGGAGAAAATTAATTAAATTAATAAACAATTATAAAACTAATGTAAATAATCGAGACAATTTTTATTTTATCACATAGCTTTACGTGGAAATATTCTCTAAACCATAGATTCCCAAAGTGGTTCTAATGGACCCCTGGGGGCCTTTGTAATTGCTGAAAGGGATCATGGCAAATTAAAAATAATTTGGGTGGTGCGGGGACAACGTTAGGGGGACCACGAAAGGTTTAATATAAAACAAAATATCTGTAACCCTTTTCCACTATTATGTATAGGTTAAAATAAATTAGTAATAACTTTTACTTGAGTGTTAAAAAATTTCAGTGTAAAAATCCAGAAAATTTAGAGTAAAATATTATAGATAAACACATAAAATACAAGTAGAGAACGCCTCACAGAGAAACTCGGCCTGATCGCTGATGTAGTTGTCTAGGAAGGTTTAAATGGGAAAGGAATCTCTCCGCTATATATGCGGTCACTTGTCAAAAGTGTAGCAACATAAAAGAGTAGCGCATCTAGTCAACGGTTTGTGCATCTCGATACAGTTAAAATAATGTAACAAAGTTTCCTTAGTTTTGAACAAATAGCAGACATTTTTTGCATTGTTATTAATATAACCATCTCGCGCGCGTTGAGAGAAAAGATGTTTTGATAATTTAAAGTATATTTATAATTTGAAAAAAATATTACTTTTGATATTTATTATTCAGAATATCAAAGTTAAATTTGTAATTTTTTCTATTATGCATTCAAATAGAGTTATTTCACTTGGAGGTTCAAGGTGAAATTTATCATATAAAAAGGCCCCGATGAACGCAGTAAGCTCCGAAACAACTGCTTGCAACAATTCAGCACGGCTACCTGTTCAACCGAAAGTATTCTATTCTTATGTGTGTGGGTGAACATGATGTAGTAAAAGTCAGATGGATGCCAATTAGCAAGAACAGAGCACAAGTTCTTTTTGTAGTGGTGTATCTATTCAGCAATTATTGTAATTCTTTAAGGAGAAGCTCAAATTAAAAAATTGACATACTATGAATGTAAAATTTATTTTAAACAACAATTTATTGTAGATTTAAGTACAGTCTCGACATGTGCGTTCAAGGGATCACAAGTTTAATGCTCAGAAAGCTTAGTTTAAAGTTATCACGATTTGGTGTTGTTAGTTCCATTCAATTGTTGAGTCACTGACTTTTCCAATGTTCCACTGAGTTGAATTCTGAACGCCGAATCGATAGTACCATCTGCGAAATGTCTGATCAAACGAAACTTTAAATTTGTCATGGTAGCCGTTTCGGATCGTTATGAGCGATTGTCACGCGCGCCATTACGCCAGAAATTCCTTTGTTCTCGCTGTGCGGCATTTCCCGACATTCGAGCTAAGCGCGGGAAAGAGGGAACAAAGGGAAATAGATAACCCCTGTAACGATTGCGGCACATAACTAGATTCTAAAGGAACGATTGCAGAGGAAAAGCTGGATACTTGCGCATGTCCCTTTAATGAGTTCTAGGAAATCTCTTCCCTCTTTTTCGATTTGTTTTTTCAAGATCATTTAGAAGAACTAAACTGATATAACTTTTGGTTAGAATTTTAAATATAAATTTTAAATCGAGAAATCTTTTGTTCACTTAAAATTTTGATTAACAAAATTAAGGATAAGAATTTTAAACCTTTGAATTTTAACTAAAATTAAATATTTATGGAGAAAAAATACTATTGGTTTTATTGGATGAAATACAGTTAAATATTTTTAATCGCATTTTGTTTTCATTTTAAAGTAGGTAAAAATAAACGTGTTCTCATATTCCACATCTATGTATACTACAATAAAAATCCTATTTATAGACATTTTCTAATAACCAACCAGTCAAGTGATGGATTGGGTGCTAAATACAGGCCCCTCGTGCCGAGGCATATTAAATTACTCTCACGTTATCGAGGTGTTATGAAAGAGTAGCCATTCAGCATTGGACCATGATTCCAAAACGAAAAAGTCCTTTTGATCAATACTGTTTCTCCGACAATAATACATCATTTAATATAATAACTACAACTTGGCTATTACCAAAATGAAATTTAGTAAAGTTTAAATTAGGGAAATTTATTTTTTGAATAAAATTTGGGGGTGGAGGAGAAAGTTTTGAACAAAATGAATCTTGTATACTATTAAAAACTTTAATTAGAATATTTTATTTACTATTTTAAAATGAAACTTTCACAATTAGAAATTCATAAGGGAATAAAATACGGATTTTATTAAAATCAGCCTCTATTATATGAAAACATACGAGAGAGGGATGCTGTGAAAAACGAAGCATTTTAATCGAATAATGGAAGTTGGAAATATACTTATATAGAATTTGTTAAATCTATTAAAAAAATATGAGCTCTTTGGCCATGCACACTGTTAGTTAGTTCTTCGATCAAATTCCGGTAGAGATGAACAGAAATGCCATCCCAAACAGATGGTTTAATCGTGACCGTCATTTCGTTCGCAATTCACCAAGAGATCGCGGAAATGACCGCTCAGCGTTAATGGCTCCCATTTTCATCGCCGACCCAAGATGAATATTTTAAATAGGTGCCAAACAACTTTTTAAGGGAATTTATGGATGCTCCAGAGTGTTTGAGCTTCGATTCTCTCGCGTGCGTTGCATCAACTCTCTTTTATTATTGCACTGGTATCGAAAAAGTTTAAAAAACGCGGGATTAGTGCTGAAACGACTCCTTTAATGTACTTCCTTCAGTGTTATAAGTCAATTGGAACAGAGAGATGTATAAAAAAATCCACCCAATTTTTTTCCGACTCGGGATCTTATTCTAAGATTGCTGTATGCAGACACACATTTCGTAATTTTGAGCTCCGGTCTAGTGCTCAGTACTGCAATTTAGCGAACACCTAATTTTTCTAACTTCCATAACGCAACAATATGAAGACTTTGAACTTCAAAAGCATTTAATACACATCATTTTATAATAAAATATATTTCAATACATAAGGTGGGAGAATTTTTGGAACCTTTTTCAGGTAAAAATAAGGAGGTCAGCTTAAAAGCATCCGACTAGATCGGGAGACTATGTTGATCGGGAGGTTATGCACATTTGAAACATTTTAGTTCAGTTTTATCGGATTTTTCCTCAAATTATTATCAACGAAAAATTGAAAACTCCTTGAAAAAGTAGGTAAGTACATATTTTCTCTTAGTTAAATTATTAAAGGTACAGCATTTTTACATGTAATGCGCAGAAGTCCGAGATGTTGTCCAGAGAATGTCATATGTGATGGATATGATAGAGAGCAACATAGAACAGACTATTGTTCAAATAACATTTGTCCTTTTAGAAATAGATGATGGTGAAAATAAAAATCTCTCTCTCTCTTTAACTAAATATCATTCCGCAATCTGTTCCAATTTAAAAATTAAAAAAAGGAAAAATAACATGTAATAAACCTATTGCTTAAAATATATAAATTACTTATAAGTAACATATATAAAATTTAATACTTATCTTGTTACTTTGTAAGGTTCCTAATTAAAATCGTATTGTAACTTAAACACCAAAGTGCATTATTAATACATTCAATACATTATTATTATACAAGGGAGGCGCAATAAAGATTATGATTGAAAATTGGGCCGCCAATGGTAAAAGTTCGAGAAGCACTGCATTGCATGAAAACCCGGCAGCTTCTCCTGTTGCGAGGAGGGCAGGTGTGCTGCATTCTATATTTTTATTTTGAAAAGATACCAGCCATTTTTTGATAGTTAAAAATATCGTTCTTCGAAGAATGCATTTTTTTATATATATTTTGAGAGGAATGGAATGTCAAAGTGAATTAAAATTTGGGAGGCATTTTTGAAAAGTTTTATATCTTGGAGATATAGGAAAAAAGTAACTGAAAATTTAATTTAAGGGCACTATTAAGTTGGAAAAAGTTGGCAAGATATCAAAATTTTTAAAATCGTTTTAAAAGTTTTAAAATTTGATAATTTGGACCCACTTAATAACCAACGTGGTTAGGCATGACACAAGTTGTACTACATGCCCTAGAGTGTACGGGCTCTAAATAGTGACTACTCTAGTACTATAAAGTTTATTCTTTACATCCTACTATAGATAGCTATTTTAAAAGAATCGATAATACCCGAAGGACACAAAATAAGTTTCTTTTTAGAACTAAGAGGTAAAAATGTTTATAAAATTTCAAAAAATGAAAGCTATTCAAAACGTATAGACACAGTGGCAATGAGTCAAATTTAAGATGTTCCTCTCAATGATGGGAAATTTTTGATTTCGGCTTATGACGAGATAATTTTAAAACTCTAACTCGCTGATCACTATTTTGACTAACTTCGTTATTGGTAGCAATGAGCCAGCTATTAACAATGAATCTCGAAAATTTGAATCATGGCAAAGTGACGAGGGTGACACCAGAGTTGCTCTCAAGATTGAGTGTGTGATTTATTTATTAACATCGCACTTAGAAGCAAAACGAGGGTTATTAGTGACAGACATAGTAGTTTTAAACCGCCAAACTTCCAAACCTCCACACTCTCCAAACTTCCACTCCATGCTAACGTAAGGACTTGGAGGCTTGATAGATTTAACGTTGCCGCGACCCGGATGTCACGAGTGTGAGAGGGTTCGAAAAAGAAGCAGACATTATCTTAGAATAACTACTTTTATTCAACTAACACTTAGTGAATGCATTTTTATTACTAAACCTGAGGAGAAACAAGAAATTTTAATCCAAATTTAAAAGAATCAAATTATGAAAGGCGCTTATCTTTCTTCAATCTCTTGTGCTTTCAACCTGATAGTTCTTTCGGCCGTAAAGTTGAAGCCTTCCAGTATTCTTTGTGAATCCTTCCTCTAGAATTAATCTTACGATGCCCAACCACTAAAACTGGGATTTCAGCTTACGATCAACTCAGCTTACCATTACCTCGCCTACTCAACGGCTGACACTTAAATAGAGGTGACATATACATAAAAATAAGTTATCTCTACGAAAAGTGGTTTTTAAACTAAAATCACAGTTAAAAAGAGTATCTTCCCCAAGAGGATTAGTATAAATCCTTAAAAGAACCCGTTACAACGTGAATGAGTCCCCTATTGAGGATCTTCAGGACTCTAACCCATGACCCGACGGGTCAAAAGTTTGCGACTTTTACCTAATCCAGGCTTGAAACAGATAGATCTAAAAAAACAATTTCATCCGAGACAACTTAAAGGGGTGTAGATATCCAGTGGAAGGGTGTGGGAAAAATTAGCGGCGGACTTATCTCTGATTGCATGAATTGATATCAGCGCCAAAAGTATAATTGACAAGTAACTTCACATTTAACGAATTTTTCTGCTCTTATATAAATAGTGAAATCCGCATTTAGCTTATAACCATCTTTTATTTGATTCAAGATCAAGTCGATTAATTTAAGAAACATTTTTTTCAACACTTAAAATAGAAATTAAAAAAAATATATCCTATTAACACTGCATATATTTAAAAGCAATTTTCTCTTTACTATTAGTAACATCCAGGTGGTGCTACTTGTTTTTTTATGGGAGAAGATTCTTTCTTGTCCCCCTGTACAAGGAGGGTTCTTACGAATATAGCGCACTCCCAAGATGAGGGATTGTCTTTCCTTCTTGTAAAAAGTGTTCTAAAACGTGTGCTGTGAAACGTTATTAAATATTATTTGTTCCTTCATTGTTTTGTTCTAAAATAATGACAACGCGTGGGCTTTCAATTGCAGAAATTTCAAAAATTATTTTAGCTATGAGCATTATTTATTAATCTTTAAAAAGTCATCAATAAAACTTAGTTTATAAAACAAGGTACCCATTTATTTTATAAATTAAATTGGTTTTGATTATTTTTGTATAACTATTACACACATTGTGGCCAAAAAATTAGAAACCTATGAGATTTGCATTTGGATGCGTGCTAAGGAGGAAAGTGTTTTTGATGACGTGGGTTACATGTGATTAGAATCCTAGCATAAGTAAGATAGACACCCATACGGAACAGTGGTTAGTGAGGCTGACTGCTGTGCTGCAGAGCCTGGGTTCGAATCCCGGAAAAGGGAGTGCCTTGTATAGTGAGTGCCTTTGTGGTAATGGGGGTACTCGAAATAGCCGTCGAGCCGCAAGTCCTCTCGTGTGGCTGGTGAAAGGCCCAAAGCCTTCTAAAGGTCATTCTCCCTCTAAATTGGGGTGGAATCGAGCAAAATCGTACTGTCACCTGTTTGGTGCTCAAGGCTACGGTTAACGACGGGCGTAAAAATCCAGCCCTTGCCGCGATGAATTTCGTTTGCCTTGATCTGATGTTACTGTCGATCAGGTGGCATAAGTAACAACATAAGTAAGGTGCAAGAGTGCTTTTCACGATGAGTGAAGAAAAATGGGGTAAACGACAAATCATTCACCATTTGAAAAAAAGACATTGTTAGTGCCTGTTAAGGCAGGGTACTTGATTTCGAAGACAGCAAATCTTACTGGGTTCTCAAAATCAGCCATTTCAAAGGTTTTCAAAAGTTGGAATTAGAACCCACAGTCCTTCTCTAGAAGACATAACTGCGGTTCAAGCACAATTTTCCAAGATTATGATCGGCATCGTTTCCGACAAGTTGTACGTCAGAACAAGGATCGTACTGTGCTGCAACTGACACAAATCCTCAGACAAGGCTCTTCCCAATAGATTTCAGCTCGAACCATGAGCAGAGGATAGGAATGCACAATCGTTTGACTGCGAGAAAACCACCCATTTCTGCCTGAAATGTAAACATTCTTTTGCTGTGGTGTCGGGGAAGAAGGCCCTGGATATCTGAGGATTGGAAGTGGGCAATGCGGTCGGATGAATCCCGCTACACCTTATTTTGCACTGATGGAAGACGCCGAATTTGGCGAAAATCCCACGAAGACATGATTCCATCTTGCTTTACTCTCTCTGTTCACAGGTATGGTGGGAGTATGTTGTGCTGGCATGGAAGGGGGGCCCTGGTGTTTGTCGATGGTAAGCAAGCAGCCATGAGCTACGTAGATATACTGGCAGATCAAGTTCACTCTATAATGTTACATTTTTCTTCTGATGGTGACGGATTCTCCAAGGACGACAATGCAACTGTACATCGTGCCAGAAGAGTTCAAAATTGGTAGTATCAGTCTGACTTCCAACACCTTCCCTGACCATCGCATACCCGGATCCTAACCCCATAGAAACTGTGCGGGATATGATGGAAAGATAGCAATCTCCTCTTCCACCTAATTTACAAGATCTAAAAAGCTGCATAGCCAGTGCCTGATATTCTCAGGACATAAACGCACTCTAGAAGCACCTAGACTCGATCTCCAAACGAATTAGAGTAATTATCCGTGCAAAAGATTGCCCAATAAATTACTGATCTTTGATTTCTAATTCATTGGTCAGTGTGTGTAGTATTTGTCACTTATTTAGGGGTCAAATATAAGATTAAAAATATGTTCTCATACACTTGGTTCTCATAAAAAAAGGGAACTTCCAAATAAAAATATTTTCCAGATGGCCATTGTTAAAATATATTTCATTATTTGTTAAAAGTAAAAAAAAAGTTCTTCACCGAAGTATTTTAAATTTCAGGTTAGAGTTTCGCTTCCGAAAATGCATCAAAATTTGGAAAAATCTAAAAACAATTATTTTTAAGTGGTATCAATAATTATATATATATTAAAAGATTCACATAAATTTTGTAAAATTTATATTCAAAACTTGAGTTAAATAATACAAATAAAATGGTTAATTATTCATTGTTAAAGTATTTGATTTATAAAGAAAACCGAAGCATTCACTCGGTCCAGCTCCTAACTTTGCTTTATGAACCACTAAGTTGCTCTCGCAGATTCAGTTGGTATTGAAGGAATTGTATTTCAAACCCCCGTATTGTTTTGGAATATTTGATGATCGAATTTCTGTTGAGTGAAACAACTGCTTCTCTTCCTTCACTGTCCAAGCTAGGACTCTTTCTAGTTGAGAAACACAAGATCCTTGCTTTGAGTAGATCATTTCTTTCTAATTTTCATCCAAAGTTAAAAATTTATTTTCCCAAGTTTTCATACTATCTTCTGAGCTCTCGAGTTGCTTTAGACAGGGCTCTTCAAACACGGAACCCTGGGGTTCCCCAAGGAATACCCAGGAGTTCCCCGAGTCACAATAAAAAATAGAGAAGAAATAAATATGTATGCAAAATGAATTCACGTTCTTTACGAAGTTCATTTTGTTACAAGTCTCTAAAGCTCCTCCTCCCGCCCTTCTATTCATTACCCGAAAATTTTGTTTATAAATATAATAACTTTATTTTGAAACACATAAACACATTTTAAACTTTTATTATAATGTAATAAAAGAATATTAAAACGTTTTGTCTTTATATATATACTTCCTATATATGAATATACTATTGCTTGCTATCTCGGCTTCCACGAAATAATTTTACACTCTTTAGTTATCACAAAGTCTTGCAAAACTAAATAGTTTTCTAATGGAAAATGCACCTTTCTTTGTATTTGTGGAAAAGACACCTATAACGAATGAGAGGAAACAACTTATCAACATATCAACAGATTCAATATGTTGAAATATAAATTTAAGCATGAACAGTTTCTAAATTTTAGGAATTTTCTCTGGCATCAAGCCTGCTACAATTGTAGTCAGCGTTTCAAATTCTACATTAACCGTAATTTGTTCTTTAATATAAATTAATGCTTTTGCAATTGCTAATTTTATCTCAAAAATCTTTCAATCATTGAGAATTTCAGCCACGTGTCGCTCCCAGGAATACAAAAGTGGGAAAATCGTACGATTTCCGAGAAAGAAGCCCCACTTTAGTGAGTGAGTGAATATTAACGTCGCACTAGTCAGCTACACGAGGGCTTTTGGCGACGGACCTCATTATTTTGAACCATGGTCAAGTTACGAGGACTACACCTGAGCTGGCACCTCCCTCTCCTAACAACCACACCACTCCAACGGGAGGATGTTTGAGCTCTCGACAGATTCAACGTGCATCGCTTCCCTAAAAGGCGGGTCTTCAGTGGTATTAGGCTCGAACTCAGGACATGCCAGCCATGATCCGATACCTTGACCACTTGGCTACCACGGCCACACCCCACTTGAGATGTAGCTGCAGTTATCTTCGTCCAAACGTTGGTTCGAGTCCTGGTGCCCTAATCGACCCACTGTGTTGAGGGGTTGAAGAACACTTATTCTGTTAAAGCTCTAAGTTTTCACGTTGGTTGGCATATGGGGAAGCTTGGAGAGTGGGGTACTACCTCTGTCGTCACTTGAACATAGTTCATAATGACGAGGGTTTTTAATGTATCTCATGCAGATTTGCGATAGAACATGAATAAACAATCAATTTAGAAAGAGAGATTTCACTAATTCGAAGAGAACGTTTTTTCTCTTCTCTGAAATAGTTTCTGAATTTCAGATATTGTGTAAGTAAAATAAGTAAAGTACATGTTATAAGTAAAAATTGTTCAATTCATAGAATAACTGTACAACGCTGGAAAGGCGGAAGAATAACCACACACACAAATTGTAAAGACGATATAAAACAGTAAAATATCCCCGGGTAAATATTGATGTATTCATGCGATACTATTGATGAGAGAACGAAATTTTAACCAAGTATCTATGATGTTTATCTTAAACTATTACTTCGTCTAGCCCTGACCCCGGGAAGCACAGTGCCTTTCGGTTGTGTTCGATATTTTGGACCCGAGAGAGAAGCGATAAAGTATAAATAATTTCCCTCCTTTTAAAAAGTTGCCGCGTGTGTGGCTGCAGATAATTTTTTAGATCGAAACTCAGGCCAAACACATTTTTTGAAGGTTATTCCGAAGTTACCGCGTGCACCTGCCTTCCCCGAGGACACCTCTGTTCCACTGAAAATCGTCCGCGCAATGATATTGTGTTCTCGGGAGAGGAAAGGTTCGGGGGTCCACCCCAAAAGATTGAAAATTGATACTTTTTGGAGGGGGCTAATAGTCGTAATACATCACAGGATAAAGCTACTGTGATTCAGCAAAAAGAAAAAGAAACATTTTGAGATTATAAATAATAATAAATAAAAAAAAAACCAAATAAATGAGCATAATTATTTTTAAAATTCGAATGATTTCAGTTGACTTCGGTTGCTTTTTGGAAAATAACCTCTTTCTTTTCAAAATCATTCTATTGACTAAATGCAAACGTTTCTAATTGCATGTCTCAGTTTGATGGTGCCCACCATTCCTCCCTCACAAGAACGAGGAGAAGAATGTCGGCTCGTTTAGCTTCAATAGATAATGCTAATAAACAATAAATGAATACATTGATTAAACATTGTTATAGCAGGAAATATATATATTTGTGGACTCTTCCCAACAGCACTAGTATTCTCTTGCGTGGAGGATTCAAATTAAAAAATGAATATTTTCTTAAAAATATTTTCATAAGGAATGTATTTGCTGTAGCTGATTGAAGAGACAAGCATTCGCATAAGTAGATGAGCAGCTTGTAACAGGTCCCCCTCCCCTATCGGAAATTTTTTCAAACAATTCAAGTTAAACTGATCTGGTGGTACACGGAATCGAGATTATTAGCATAAAATCAGTTATATTGAAGACAAAATAAAATTTAAAAAAATATAAAACGAATGTTAAAATTAGAGATTATTTAAGTCCCAGAATCGGATTAGTTGAGAGGATTAGTTCAGGTACCTGTGGTTTTATTCCTAGACCATGTGTCTATAATCGAAAACTGAACGAAATTATTAACACTGAATACTATCCCCTTCAAAATATAGAGGAACGTGTAGAAAGGGTATCGGCAAATAAATTTATTACAATCCTTAATTTCAAAAAAGTATACTGGCAAATAAACTTAAGTAATACTGTGCAATGCTTAGTAGCATTTTGCACACGTTGTAGTACCTAGGGATCCCTAAAAATAAGTTTTGAACGGAAGAATGTTCCATATTTCTTTAGTAAACTCGTGGCTGAATTATTGAAAGACAGAAAACTTCGTTGTCCTATATCTAGAAGATATTATTGGGTGTAAGGGAAAGTTCTGTCATTTTTTTCTGAAGAAGAAACAAAAGATTTCTTTCACATTTTTTGTATTTAAATTTTAATCTAAAATATAATGTCACTTGTTAGTTTCAACTATCTGGCAGCTTATACAAGCCCCTGAAAAACAAATCCCCTGTTTTGGATACAAAGTATTCTTTCACTGCTATTTGTATACTCTCTCATAATTTATATATTTATTTCCCTCTAGAATGCTTTGCAGCAACCTGAACAGATAATGATAATAAGATAGTGGTGCAGCATAAAGAGTATATGGTGGCTGAGGTAAAGTTGCCCAACCCAACTCTGTAATCATCTCTAGGATGTTTCTTGCCACATGTAGTCTAGCGTTATCGCAATGAAGAATCCTATTTTTTTCTGCTGGCCAAAGATGCTGCACGCTTATGGTGCATTTCTTCATTCAAAACATCAAGTTGCACGGGGAACGGCCACTTTATTTTCTTTCAGCAACTCTTAGTGCACTATGCAATTACTTTCTCTCCAGCAACACAACGTTAATTTCTCCTGATGCACGCCCGCTTTAGATGTGGATGGTAGTGTCTCCCCTTTGGACACATATACTTTTTTCTAACCACGTTTTTGTACACAATCCCCTTTTCATTTACAGTCACCAAGTGGTTCAAAAACGGTACCTTTTTGTGGCGAGGCAAGATTTGAAAAAAATATTGAAATTCGATTCATTAATTTTTTTTGTTAAATTTATGAGGCACCCAAACAGATAGTTAAGACACAAAATGAAGCCTTTTAATGTTATTCAAACCATTAGACGTCTGTGGAAAGTTGGGATATGGCATGATTATACTACGTAACACTTCGTTACTGACATCTGACAGCCTTCTTAGTCTGACAAGGGGAGGGCACGACTAAGGAAATTCATTTCGGGACGAGATTTTATGCAATAGTAGGCTACCCTCAATGTAATTCCGCAGAATGAGCAGTCAATTCGGAGAAAATAGCCTTTAAATTTCATGCTTAGCTTTTATATAATTAAGTTTTAATTACTTCCAATGACGAGGTGGTATGGTCACTAAAGTACCTGTTAACCCGCGGTCGGCCTCGGTTCGAGTCACATGATTGACTTTTTTGTTTTAATTTTTAAATTAATTTAATTATTTTTACAATTAAATAATTTATTTTAAAAAAGACATTAAATATTTTATATAAATATAAAATAATTAAAATAATAATATATAATAATATATATATATATATATATATTATTTTTGTTATGTTAAGGGGTCTCAGGGGTGTTAAACCTTTTTTTTTTTTGAATTTTCGAAAAAAAATATATGTTGTTCTTTATTTTTTCTGAACATTTTGATACTAACCACATGACAATACTCTAAAAACTTTAAAGTTATTCAAAAAATTTCAAACAGCAGTTTAGTTATAACAGCTTTTAAATGGACACATGCCACGCCCACTTATTCTTGATTTATGCATACTTTTCATTTTTCTGTTTTTAATAAGCCTCATGAAATATTTTAAGCGCTTGAGTTGATCAGAAGGAAGCCTGCAACTCAACACATTCATTCTGCTGTGTTTTGATTCTGTTGTGTTTACTTTAGCATACGTTTTTTTAAAACACTTATCTAAATCGAAGATATTTGTTGTTTTATACAAATAGCATTTGATTAATGGATACTCTGAAAAGTTCATTTGGCAAACGCCCCAAGAAAAGAAGATTTAGAGGAAATAAATATTTAAAGGTAAGTGACTCACATGTTGCAGACATGAATGATACGAGGAAGTGTGCAGAAATGAAAAATACAAGTAAGTGTGCCGAAATGAAAAATGCTTCAAGTAAAAAACTTTCAGGAATTCAGACTTCATTAAAGTCAAATCTTGTTAAGGTAAGTGAAAACTTCAAAGGATATCGTATTTTTGATTTTATTTCAACCTTTAGCTCTATTTTGTCAGTACCATGCTGTTTAAAATGTTATAAGCTATTAACAATTAATGAAAAATCCACTCGTGGTTTATGTTCGAATTTTGAAATACATTGTAAAAACTGTGGGAGTATTTGTACTTTTTCAAGCTGTGAAAACACTGGGAATAAAAATAATGCTCCAGAAACTGACAGAAGATCTATTTTAGCAATGAGATGCATAAAAAAAAAGTCAAGGTTTAGAGTCATTAAAAACCTTTTGTGCTGTAATGAGAATTCCTAATCCTGTTGAACAATAATCATATGATGTTATTAATAATAAACTTTCACTTGTTATGAACGAAGTCGCCGAAGAAAGCATGAAGAAAGCAGAAATTCTTCGTCACCTGATAACATTTTAACGGTAATTGGTGATAGGACCTGGAAGACGAGAGGACATTCATCGTTGATTGGAGTATGTACTCTAATAGGGGCCGAAACAGGTAATGTTTTGGATAGGGAAGTGTTGTCCTCATTTTGCAAAGGATGCGACAGTTATAAAGGGGTAAAGTTTGGTATCAAGTACAATAAATGGCAAAGAGCGCATAAAATTTCATGTAGAAAAAATTATTCTGGCTCTGCTGGTAAGATGGAGGTTGACGGGATGTTGAGGATTTTTAATCGATCAGAAAAGCTTCACAACCTGAAATATTCGAACTACATAGGAGATGGCGACACAAAAACATTCAATGCCCTTTCTGAAAACAAGCCATACGGCGATGACCATCTTATTCAGAAAATAGAATGTGTAGGCCATGTGCAAAAGAGAATGGGTACAAGACTTAGGAAGCTTAAATTAGTATATGGTAAAAAGAAATTATCTGATGGTAAAACTATAGGCGGTAAAGGTAGGTTAACTGACAGTTTAATTGATAAGCTTGCGCATTACTATGGTAATGCTATTCGATGCAATTCTACTAGTGTAAAGGAAATGCGGAAAGCCATTTGGGCTGTTTGGGGTCATTCTTGCAGCACCGATGATGAACCGATGCACTGGTTTTGTCCTACAAATCCAAATACATGGTGTAAGTATAATGCTGCAATTAATAATAATTTACAAAATTATAAACACAAACCCTCAGTTGCTAAAGCTGTTCGAGATGTAATTAAGCCTGTATTTGCAGACTTATCTCATCTGGCACTCCTGAAGAAATGCTTAGGAGGTAAGACACAGAATCCTAATGAAAGTTTAAATTCAATAATCTGGAAGTTTTGTCCTAAGACGATTGATTCTAGCCTTCAGATTGCAGAGATTGCTGCAAATCTAGCAACCAGCATTTTTAATGATGGAAATCAAATACTTATTACTATTTTAGAGAAATTTGCCTTACAAATTAATAAAAATGTTTGTGTGTTCCTGGCTGAACGTGACAATCGTCGAATCTTTACGCCAAGAAAGAGGAGCTTAGCATCATCGTTTGAAGCTCGCAGAGCCAAAAAAATTAAAAAGAGTAAAGAAATTGAGCTGTTTGAGCAACAGGAAGGCATATCGTATGATCCTGGAGCATTTTAGCACGTAAGTTTTAAAATTTATTTTCTCCATTTCAATTTAAAACCTTAAAGCCTTTTTTCTCAGTTTGTGTTTTTTTTCACGTATGCGCATTGCGTTTCAAAAATTATCATACTTTGATGCATAAAACTTTACAGAATTATAAACTCTATCATAATCTTTAAATCCTAGCTATTTATAGTATTACATATTTGTAATTTTTTGAAAAATTTCAAAAAAATTTAAAAAATGTACTTTTATTTTTAAAAATATTTTTTATTCTATTTATATAAAATCGCTACCATGTAATAAGGATATATTTGACTTTATAAATCAACTTATTGCTAGTAATTAGAATTATTATTGTAGAAAATATCATGCGCGTCGTAAAACTTACTATTTGTTTCCTACAAAATTTTTTCTTATATTTATGTGCTTATTATTTTTAAAATTATGATTATATTTTAGACATTTTATACTTTTTTGAAACTTTATTCCTTTACAAAAAATGCGTAAAAGAATCAAATTATTTCATTTTAAACTCAAAGAATTATTTCTAGTCGAAAATTGTTCATATTTTGTGCTCTCGAAACATTTTTAACACCCCTGAGACCCCTTAATAAGTAATTTTTTATAAATAATTATTATAATATATTTCATGTATGATTATAATATTTTCTATTGTAATATATTGTATTTCCTATTATAAAACTATTTGTAACTAATTTTTATATAAAATGTCATTTAATATTTATTATAATATATTTTTATAATAAATATTATTTATATTCATAATTATATTTATAAAATATAAATATTTATAAATTACAGTAATTATTTTACTTTTTAAAATACAAAATAACTATCTAAAATATGATTTAATTTTTTATAAACCTTTTTTAAGTATATGTATTTAGTTGTAAAAATAATAAAATGAATATAAAAATGAAAACAAAAAGGGACTCGAACCGAAGTCGACAGCGGGGTAAACTCGAACCACCGTGCCACTGCATCGCTGGAAGTAATTAATTGTAGAAAAGCTAAGCATGGATTTCGAAGGCGAATTTCTCCGAATTGATTACCCATTCGGCCGAGTTACATTGAGGGTTGAACACCCTAAACGAGTCAAAGTCTCGTCCCGAGATGAATTTTCTTAGACGTGTCCTCCCCTTGTGAGTTCATCTTTCAAAGCGAACTAGCGAAACTTCCCAATCCACCTTTAATATGTTTAAGCTGTTCTCCAAATACGTCACACAAATTTTCTTTTGCCCCCATCGTGTTATTCCATTTGTGCACTTAACACATTGAATGTCTTAAGAGAATTTTTTTTCCACTCATGTTGACAGTTTTACAAGTTTATAAAAACTGACTAAAATGCGAAAAGATATGTTTAAATCATCAATAGTTTACTAATCGAACTGTTCAAACCGGTTTCAGTAGGATCCGAATTTTTGCTAAGAATCAACAACGCATAAAAAATTACAACTTTTCCTTATACCCAATATTATCCTCTCAGATACATTGGAACTGCGTTTAAAACATGTTGAATAGGTTCTTCAAAGAATAATCAAAGCGAACTGGAACATAAAACGTAATTTCGATTAGAACAAATTCAAGTACTTAAAACATATTCTGTGTTTTCACCTCCACTCACGTGGTTATCTGTTGTTTCCAACCCTTCGTACAAAAATGCATGCTCCAATATTTCAAGCTTTATTAGAATATTGTAATAATGTCTGTGTGACGTTTCTCATTTTCTCTCAGTATTATAAATAGAGCCTTTTTTGTGCTGATAAATAACTTTTTTTTAATATCTTTGAATGATCTCCTAAAAGATCGCAGAAACACTTCACTTTGCATTACAAAAACCACACTAGCTTAATATATTCGTTAAAACTTTTTCATCCAGCGTTACTCTGACAGCGCAAAGAAAAGCAGTCAGGAGAGCAGGACAGTTTTCACAGGGATCCGTCAAAGAAAGCAGACGTTTTGCCTCCTCCTATTTAAATCCTGTAGGCACAGATTTAGTAAATAATAGCTGTAGAGACCTGTTTAAATAAAAATCTTAGTCAAATGAACTTCTTTTATCCTCACGCTAATTAACATTTCTCCAACAGGCAGGGTTTCGCGATGGATCCTTCTATTGCATAACAGAAAATACGCAATGGTCAGTTTCTCAGCAATCGGTGATCATTTGGCATCGTTTGCAGTCCATTAGAATGCTCGCAAAGCGCGTCCATTTTAACTATCTTTGTATCAAAATCCTAAGAGTATGCGTCTGAAGCAATGCACTGAATGGAGTGGGCCGGCATTGTCTCAACAAGTAGATCACGCTTCTGTGAAATGGTAGGATTAGAGTCTACAGACACGGTGGAAAGAGATTGCTTAGCCCATAGGTACCCAAAGTGGTTCTTATGGTCATTGGGGGTCCTTGTGACTGCTGAAAAATGAACGAAAATAAATTTGGGGTGCATGGACAACGTCAGAGGTTTGGAAAAGGTTTAATATAAAGTAAAATATTATGAAAGTTAAAATAAAAAAATAATGTTTTTTACGTGTTAAAACAATTTAGAATCAAATTAAAAAATTTTAGAATAAAATTTTTAGTAGGTATATAAAGTACTAGTAATGGACAATCGTCACATTTTAGAAGTCGGATCCACCGCTTGTGCGGGCATCTACACAGGTTTAAATAGGAATGGAATCTCATCGTTGCATGCTATAACAGAACAATAGATTTTGAGCAAGTGTGGAGGTAGTACAGTAGAACGTCGTTTATCCGAATCAATTGGGACCGGACATCGTTCGGATATGCGATTGTTCGGATCACATGCCAGAAACATGCTTGTAGAAAAAGTCAAATAGGTGCCAAACATCGCAATTTCACCTTGATTGTGGAAAATAATCACTCATTTTTCGCTGTACCATTGTACACCTTCGTTTTTTCACTGCAAGGTCTCTGATTCTCTTCGGCAGCAATAGTTGAGTAGGACAGCACTCTGATTGTTGTTCGTACCACTCCATAGCTGTCTCTAACGTAGAAAACGCTCCAGGATTTGATGAACCCTTGCTACTTTCGTTATTGCTGTTGTTGTCCTTGTCTTCATCTGTTTCATCGTACGACAGGGTTGTATTCTTCTTGCACGGAAGTCACTATCTCGTCATAATTTAGCATTTGAAATTCACAGTCTTTTGCATCGCATGCTATCCAGGTTTCTACATCAACAAAACTCAACAAAAGATCACGTATACACCCCCTCACTTGGAAACAAGCTGACCTAATATTCCGCGCAGATGTTTACCAAATCTTACAACTGAAATTCCCCAAATATCCCTCACCTTGGGTTTTCCCGTCATTTTTGGCCTCACAGGAAACAAATGTTGAGCATTGCACTGTTTGAAAACGTATCCGGGCTTTGGTTCGGTTATTTGACGCTCCGGATAATAAACGTTTGGATAAACGACGTTCTACTGTACGGGCAATCCTACCTCAACAAGACATCTAAATAGGTTTTCATTCAATGGCAAGACACGGCTTTATGATTATTGCCAACCGTGGCATTAATACTGATTTTCACTTTCTTCCTCTGCTCACAGAAGGCTGTCATTTGACCTTTATACTGCGTGCTGTCTCTCCAATATATTTTGTGTTGTTGATGCCTCTTGTATTTCTGGAAGATAGCAAACAGTGTAATTTAGATTTAGTTGATAGATTTCAAAAACTTATAAATCGTATCGACTATGAAGCACATGCATTTTCACCGTCACAAAACTATTATATTAAAAAACCTCAAATAAAAAGGCGTTCCACTCAAGCAGTTAAGTTTCTGTTAATTACGTAACCTTGATGAACATCGGTCGTAAAAAAGTTCGATGTGTCAAAAGAAAATGATTTCGTCGAATTGCTGAACAGCAAGAAAAAAAAAAAGAAAATTACAGCACAAATGTTCTTTTTCTGGTCTTTTTACGACCTCGAACAGCCCACGCGAGACCACCGTCGAATCAAAGTTGGAGATACGATTGTCGCTAATGTTTCTTTCTGTTCCGAAGGGAAGCCACACACTTTTACGACTCTCAAACCCTTCAGGAGCACTCTGCTCTGCCGGGTGATTTCTGGAACAAGTTCTGTTCCCTGGACAGGATCGATCATTTGACCACGAAAGAAAAAACAAGATTAAAAAAAATAATATATTCAGTGCCTGTAAAAGGTCGTTTCTGTGTAACATTAAGTTTCATGATATACAACTCTCTATGCGCGCTTATATATTTCTCATGAAATATGTCTTTCGATCTTCCACAATTACCATAAATTACCAGTTATTTCGTTTTCAGTGATCCATCTTAGTTCGAAAACAAAAATGAAAACTTTATGAAATAAGTGAGAGAATTGGGGAATTAATTCCTAGAGACCGCTTTTCTTACAAATTTTTGTGTCAACTCTTTTTTCATATATATATTAATTCTTAAAAACATAGGATGGCTATACACTTTCAAAGATGAATTAAAAATAATTTATATAAAAAAGTAAGTCAATTTCTACTTAGGTCAACAAAGAAAATGTTTATTTTATTTACTTTTCATTGAACAATTGCAGTAAAAATAAATATGTAAAAACAAATGATAGAATCACAATATTAAATGGAAAAATAGAAAGTAATTTTCCAGTTTTCTTTCTACATATGGTGTTGAACTATCATTTTTGTTTGTTCTATTTATTCATTAGTTACATTTAATGATTCTAACAAAACAGTATAGTAGAAAGAAATCCCATTTCAGAAATTAGGCCATCCCAAGTGGGATTCGAACCCACAAACTTTGGATTAGAAATCAACGCGCTATCCATTGCGCTACAGGGACATAATGAACGATTTTCCTTTCTATATATGCTATTGGACTATTATTTTTGTTTCTTACTGTTTATTCATTAATTAAATTTAATTAATGAATTGATATTTGAAAAAACTGTATTATTGCCAAGCGTCATCCATTATAAGTTTTTAAAAATGTATTTAAACTTGAATGGATTATATATATACATAGGGAGAAGTTATAACTAATAGTAGAATAAACAAACAAAAACCGGTTGCGATTGCTTGCTTGAGTGATTTTAATTTTCGGTCGATCTGGGAAGCAACGCAGGAGTTATTGGTCCTCGTAATTTTTACCACGCTCAGGTCACCTGAGACCGAAACACTCTCCTAACTTCCGTACTATGACAACGTGAGGAGTTTGAGCCTCAGCGTATCTTACCTCTCTGGACTGCGGGTGTTCAGTAGTTCTAGTTTTCAAGCCTTCATCTCAACCATCTAGCTACCACGGTCACATGATGCGTTTGCAATAACCAAATACAGATATTAAACCAGGGGTACTCTACCTTTTATTCTCCTGGGTCACATACATAGAACCGCTATTTCACACGGGTTACAATATAAATTTAATTGATTTTAAAAAAAGGGGGAGGGGAATTTTTAGACTATGGCTGCAATATACATTTAAAACACGGAATAAAGTTTTGATGGGGTATCTGCATACATGGAGATGCATGCTTCGCTAATGACCTGAAGGCAATCAGTTAATGAATGCCATTTGAGATAAGTTTTCATACAAAGTAATGGTGATTTTACTTTCAATTGATGGCGTATCTACTGCCATAAAGATGCATGCTTCGCTAATGACCTGGAGACAATCAGTTAATGAATGCCATTTGAGATAAGTTTTCATACAAAGTGATGGTGATTTTACTTTCCATTGATGGCGCATCTACTGCCATAAAGATGCATGCTTCGCTAATGACCTGGAGACAATCAGTTAATGAATGCCATTTGAGATAAGTTTTCATACAAAGTGATGGTGATTTTACTTTCCATTGATGGCGCATCTACTGCCATAAAGATGCATGCTTCGCTAATGACCTGGAGACAATCAGTTAATGAATGCCATTTGAGATAAGTTTTCATACAAAGTGATGGTGATTTTACTTTCCATTGATGGCGCATCTACTGCCATAAAGATGCATGCTTCGCTAATGACCTGGAGACAATCAGTTAATGAATGCCATTTGAGATAAGTTTTCATACAAAGTAATGGTGATTTTACTTTCAATTGATGGCGTATCTACTGCCATAAAGATGCATGCTTCGCTAATGACCTGGAGACAATCAGTTAATGAATGCCATTTGAGATAAGTTTTCATACAAAGTGATGGTGATTTTACTTTCCATTGATGGCGCATCTACTGCCATAAAGATGCATGCTTCGCTAATGACCTGGAGACAATCAGTTAATGAATGCCATTTGAGATAAGTTTTCATACAAAGTGATGGTGATTTTACTTTCCATTGATGGCGCATCTACTGCCATAAAGATGCATGCTTCGCTAATGACCTGGAGACAATCAGTTAATGAATGCCATTTGAGATAAGATTTCATACAAAGTAATGGTGATTTTACTTTCGATTGATGGCGCATCTACTGCCATAAAGATACATGCTTCGCTAATGACCTGGAGACAATGAGTTAATGAATGCTATTTGAGATAAGTTTTCATGCAGAGTAATGACGACTTCCTTTCCAATTTGCTTACAGAAAATAAATCCTTTTTATAGATCAGACATTAAACTTGAAAAGGAGAAATTATTGTAATGTATGTGCTTACATAAGCAAGGAAATATTACGAAACTACAAATTTTTACGTAAAAGACATTGCACAAGACACTAAAAAATATTTACTAAACTGCGACATTTTAATAAATTTTTCGTAAATTATTAAATTTCCTAATGCAATGGGCAATGACTCAGTTCCTCATAAAGATCCATTGGACCGCAAGTTGAGTATTCATAGTAGCATTCGTATTTATCATAGTAGCGCGTTAGTGTTGATAATAAACAATTAGATATTTTTGCAATTCTGAACTAGACTTGAAAAGAATTGGTACCCTTCTAAAAAATTTAGATATGTAACAATGCTTCCTCCTCTTGACTGCATTCAATTATTCATATTTTAAAGGGAACCAATTTATTATTTTAATGAATAGATCAGTTACTTCAGTTGAAATAATTGATAACTTGTAATACATTATGTAATTAAATAGAAAATGATGTAAGCCAGTCGTCTCCAAACTTTTTTAATCGCTTCTAAGATGTACACCACATTATATGTATAAATAATAGAGCCTACTTCTTTTGTATTTAGAATCACTCTGCGAAACACATTTCGAAGTCACTGATCTAATGAATCTGTGAAGCATATTTCTCTCTCTCTCTCATTTTCTTTATTAGTTCCACAGAAATTTTACTGAAATCTTTAGAGGACCATGTACTGGATTATTTCCGTGCGAACGATTCATACTATTTTTCTCGTTTCTTAACAATGGGCGACGATTGATCCGGTAATTTCGATTTGTAAACTAGTAAACGGCCTCGGCTAAGCGATTGCCAGGTTGGATTCTGAGTATTTTTTGTATAAATGGAGGGAATGGCGTGCATGAAATGTTTAATTTAAATGGTTTTATTATGAACTCACACGTTTATAAAATTTTAATATGTTATAACTCTTTTTTTTCGTAACAGTATTTAACTATTCGTGTTTTCCATATTGCCATTAATTTTTTAAAAAAGTTTTTAGAATTGTGTTGAAACCTATCTACGATTTAGTACAAAATGTGAAGAAAAACACAGAATGATTTTTTTTTCCATCCGTAAAGCTCAGTAACATAGGAAACCCATTTTTCAATTCCTACAATTAGTATCACTATACATATAAATATATCGTGTTCAAATTTTCAATTGTGTTAATAAAATACTTTCTCTCATCCATTCAAGTTCAAATACATTTTTTAAAATTTGTAGTGGATGATACTTGAAGTGAATACGCAGTTTTTTCAAACTTCAACTCATCAATTAATTTAAAAAATGAATAAATAGTAACAAACAAAAATAATAGTCCAACAGCATATATAGAAAGGAAAATCGTTCGTTGTGTTCCCGTACCGCTATTAATTGCACTTTGGACTTCTAATCCAAATGTCTTGGGTTCGAATTCCTTCTGCGAAGGCCTAACTTCTGAGAATGTGATTTGTTTTTTACTGTACTATTTTATAAGAATAATTAAATTTAATTAATGGATAAATAGTAACAAACAAACAAAAATAGTCCAACTCCATATACAAAAAGGAAAATAGAAATTTTCAAGGAAAATTGCTTTCTATTTTGTCACATAATATAGAGATTCTGTCATATGTATATACATATTTATATTAATTGTAACTATTTAAAATAAGTAACTAAAATAAAAAATTATTTGTTGATCTAAGTAGGAATTGACTTAAAAAATTGTTTTTATATTTCTTATCTAACAATCTATATACACTATCTGGCCAAAAGTATCCGAACACCCCTTTAAAAAGTGGTTCTGGCGAGTGACGCAATTTGATACATAATTGAAAGCTATAAAAGTGTTGGTAGTGGTTTGTCAGATTGTATTTATGCGTTTGTGAGGCAATGAGTAAGTCAAAGGAGCTTAGTGAGTTTGATCGTGGCAGTATAGTGGGATGCCACCTTTGTGAGAAATCAGTTCATGAGATTGCGGACATTCTACAGAAGCCTAAATCCACTGTGAGCGATGTAATTGTGAAGTGGAAACGTCGAGGCAGTGAAACGACAGAAAAACGAACCGGTAATGCGAAAATACTTCGTGAACGCAGCCGCAGAACTCTGAAAAGGGTAGTGAAACAAAATCGTAAGTCCTCGTTGGTGGAAATTTCTCGGGAGTTCCAAAGTTCATCAGAAATTAGTGTTAGCAGCAGGACTGTTCGTCGAGAGTTAAAAAACTTGGAATTCCATAGTCGTGCAGCCGCTCACAAGCCAAACATCACTTCACAGAATGCGAAGTATCGATTGCAATGGTGTAGAGCTCACCGTCATTGGACAGTGGACATGTGGAAAACTGTTCTTTGGAGTGATGAATCTCGCTTTACAGTCTGGCAGTCGGATGGACGCGTCTGGGTTTGGCGGATGTCCGGCGAACGTTTCTTTAGTGACTGCATTGTGCCGACTGTTAAGTTTGGTGGTGAAGCATAATGGTGTGGGGGTGCTTCTCGTGGTTTGGCCTGGGTCCGTTAGTTCCTGTGATTGGAAACATGAACTCTGAGATGTATGTGGACATTTTGGACAATGCTGCACTCCCCTTTCTATGGCAATATTTCGGGGAAGGCCCATTTTTCTTCCAGCAGGATAACTGCTCCATTCACACATCGAGGCTTGCACAGACGTGGTCTGACTAAATGGGTGTTCAAAAACTGGACTGGCCTTCTCAGAGCCCCGATTTAACCTTTGGGACGAATTAGAGCGCAGATTACGTAGCCAGCCAAATCAACCATCCTCACTGCAAGCACTCACTTCAGCTGTGATGGACGCCGCCTGGAAGGCAATTCCTATGGTCACCTATCAAAAATTGGTGAAAATTTTCCCAAACGTGTGCAGGCTGTCGTCCATGCAAAAGGAGGACCAACATCATATTAATATGTGCCTCAGGACACTCTAAGTCCATACCACTGGGTGTCCGGATACTTTTGACCAGATAGTGTATATACATAAAGGAGAAAAGCGACTCACTGACTGGCTGACTAATCACGATATCTCCGGAACTATTCAACCTACAGGCTTGAAATTTGGCAGGCATGTTCCTTTCATGAAGTAGAGATCCGTTAAGAACGGATTTTGCGAAATTCGAACCGCAAGGGGCGTTAAGGGGGTTTAAAGGGCGTTATAAATAATTGTTTCCATTTTTAAACTATTCGACATACAATCTTGAAATTTGGTAAGCAGATTCCTTTCATACAGTAGAGATCCGCGACAAAATGAATTTGGTGAAAATCGACCCCCAAGTGGCGTTGCTGGGGCTTAGGAAGCGTTGTAGATAATTATTTCCATTTTCAAACTATTAGACGCACAGTCGTTAAATTTGATAAATAGATTCCTTTCATAGAGCTTCAAGGGTTTTGGGAAAATAGCCCCCCCCCAAGTGGCATTGCGGTGAATTAAGAGGCGTAATAGATAAATATTTCGATTTTTCACCTACTTGCCCTACCTGCTTCAAAAATGGTAGGCATGTTTCTTTCATGGAGTAAATATCCGCTACAAAATGGGTTTGAGGAAAATTAACCTCAAGGGGTGTTGCAAGGGGGGGGGGGTTAAAGGGCGTTATAAATTCCGATTTTTAAACTGTGCTAGATGTACAGTCTTGAAATTTGGTAAACAGAATCCTTTCATGAATTTAAGATCCGCTATATAATGTGTTTTGTGAAAATCGACCCCAGGTGGCATTGTGGAGGCTCAAGGGGCGTTATAGATAATTTTTTTCCATTTTTAATTTATTAGACACACAGTCTTGGAATTTTGTAATCAGAATCCTTTCAGAGAGTAGAGATTCGCTACAAAGTGGCTTTTGTGAAAATATACCCCCAAGTGGCCTTGCGGGGGCTCAAAAGGCATCAAAAATAATTATTCCCATTTTTAAACTATTAAACGTACAGACTTGAAATGTAGGAAGCAGATTCCTTTCCCCACTACTTAATGGGTTTCACGAAAATCAAACCATAAGTTTCATTTCGGCGCATTAAGGGGCATAACAGATAAATATTTCGGTTTTTAAACTATTAAATCTACTTGCTTGAAAATTGGTAGGCATTTTCCTTTTATGGAGCAGAGATCATCTAACAAAGAGTAAAACGAAAATCAACCCCAAAGTAGGGTTGCGAGAGGTCAAGGAGAGTTATAGAAAAACATTACTGTTTCTGAGTAGTTAGATCCACGTACTTGAAATTTGTTAAGCATGTTTCTTTTGTTGAATAGGGATCAACTAAGAATGTATTTTACGGAAATCAATTCCTGGGGGAGCAGGGGGTTACTGGAGCGTATTGACAAAAAAACCCTCCTTTTTTCAAACTACAAGGACTATAATAACGGAATTTGGTTTGTATTTTCCTTTTGTTAAATTGAAATTCGCTAAGAACAATTGTATAGGAGAACGACTCTCAACGGAATTTAAGGAGGGAATTGATAATAAAAATTTCGTTTTTGCTTTATTAGATTTAGACTTGAAATTGGTTTTGCATGTTTATTTTATGGAGTAGAGATCCACTAAAAACTGGTTTTGCGGAAATTCACTTAGTTATAGGGTTACGAAAGTGCAGACATCATTCTATACTTCAAATTTAGAGATTTTTAGAAAATACAAATTATAAGCCCTGTACTTTTTTATATCAAGAGTTACAGGCATGGTTATATTTTTCAATATAATCTACTTCTTAATGCTAGGGCTTAGGTATCAATAATTTATATATATATATATTTACTAGCTGTTACCCGCCCGCTTCCCTGGGTATTTCATGATGTTTTATAAATTTTTACTGCTTATATATATGTATAAATTATTGATATCTAAGTCCTAGCATTAAGATTTCGATTGAATTGAAAAATATATTTATACCTGTAACTGTCACCTGTTGATAAAAAAAAGGGCAAAACTCATCTAATTTGCATTTTCTAAAAATCTCTAAAATTGAAGTATAGAATGATGTTTGCTCTTTCGTAAATCAAAAACCAAGTGGATTCCCGCAAAACCAATTTTCGGTGGATCTCTACTCCGTAAATTGAACATGCAAGCCAAATTTCAAGTCTAAATCTAACAGAAAAAAGCAAAAGTTTTACTATAAATATCCCCGTAATCTCGTTGAGAGCCGTTTTCCAAAATAACCGCTCTTAGCGGATTTCAATTCAACAAAAGAAAAATGCAAACCAAATTTCATTATTATAGTCCTTGTGGCTCAAAAAAAAGTAATTTTTTTTGTCAATCCGTCCCAGTAACCCCCTGCAACCTCCCAGAACTTGATTTGCTTAAAATTTATTCTTAGTGGATCCCTATTCAACAAAAGAAACATGCGTAACAAATTTCAAGTATACGGGTCTAACAATTAAAAACAGGAATTTTTTTCTGTAACTCCTCTTGACCTCTCGCAAACATCTTTAGGGTCACTTTTCATTTTACTCTTTGTTAGAGGAACTCTATTTCATGAAAAGAACATGCCTACCAATTTTCATGCAGGATGATCAAGTAGTTTAAAAATGGAAATATTTATCGATTACGCCTCTTAATCTCCCGAAATTAAACGTAGTAGTTGATATTAGCGAAACCCATTTTGTAGCGGTACTCTACTTTACGAAAGGAATCTGCTTATCAAATTTCAAGACTGTACGTCTAACAGTTTAAAAATGGGGGTAATTGTCTATAACGCCACTTGAGCCCCCGCAACGCCACTTCTGGGTCTGTTTTCACAAAACCAATTTTGTAGGGGAATTGCACTCTATGAAAGGAATCTGCTTAGCAAAATTTGAAGACTGTGCGTCCAATTAATTAAAAATGCAAAAAAAATATCAATAACGCCCCTTAAACCCCCGCAACACCACCTAGGGGTCGATTTTCACAAAACACATTTTGCAGTGTATTTCTATCCTATGAGAGGAATCTGCTAACCAAATTTTAAGACTGTGAGTCTAATAGTTTAAAAAAAGAAATAATTATTTATATCTGCCCTTAACCCCCTCAATTTTCTCCAAACCCGTTTTGTAGCGGATATTTACTCCATGAAAGAAACATTCCTACCAATTTTCAAGCAGGTAGGTCAAATAGTTTAAAAACAAAAATATTTATCTCTTACGCCACTTATTCCCCTGCAACGCCACTTAGAGGTCTGTTTTCACAAAACCTTCTTGTACTCTATGAAATGATCTCTACTCTATGAAAGAAATCTCTTTATCAAATATAAAGACTGTGCGTCTAATAGTTTAAAAATGGAAATAATTATCTATAACGCCCCTTAAGTCCCCTCAACGCCACTTGGGGGCAATTTTCACGAAACCCATTTTTAGCGTATCTCTACCCTATGAGAGGAATCTGCTTTCTAAGTTTCAAGACTGTACGTCTAATAACTTAAAAATAGGAATTTATAACGCCCCTTAAACCCCCCCCCCCACAACACCCATTGGGGTCAATTTTCCCAAGGAACATGTCTACCAAATTTCAAGTCTGTAGGTTGAATAGTTCCAGAGATTTCGTGATTAGTCAGTCAGTCAGTCAGTCAGTGAGTGAGTCGCTTTTCTCCTATATATATATAGATATTGTTTTTATCTATATATATAAAGGAGAAAAGCGACTCACTCACTGACTGACTAATCACGAAATCTCTGGAACTATTCAACCTGCAGACTTGAAATTTGGTAGACATGTTCCTTTGATAGAGTAGACATCAGCTAAGAAAGGATTTTCCGAAATTCGAAACGCAAGGGGCGTTACGGAGGGTTAAGGGCTTTAATAATAATTGTTTCCATGTTTAAACTACTTGATGTACAATCTTGAAATTGGGTAAGCGGATTCCTTTCAGAGAGTAGAGATCCGCTACAAAATGAGTTTGCTGAAAATCGACCCCCAAGTGGCGTTGCAGGGGCTTAGGGGGCGTTATAGATAATTATTTCCATTTTTAAACTATTTGACGCACTGTCTTTAAATTTGATATATAGATTCCTTTCGTAGAATAATGATCAGTTACAAAACGGGTTTTGTGAAAACAGACTTCTAAGTGGCGTTTCGGGGGATTAAGGGGCGTAATAGATAAATATATCCGTTTTTAAACTACTTCACCTACCTGCTTGAAAATTGGTAGGTAAGTTTCTTTCCTGGAGTAAATATCCGCTACAAAATGGGTTTTGGGAAAATTGACCCCAAGGGGTGTTGTGGGGGGGGGGTTAAGAGGCGTTATAAATTCCTATTTTTAAGTTATTAGACGTACAGTCTTGAAACTTAGTAAGCAGATTCCTCTCATAGGGTAGAGATACGCTAAAAATGGGTTTCGTGAAAATTGCCCCCAAGTGGCGTTGAGGGGACTTAAGGGGCGTTATAGATAATTATTTCCATTTTTAAACTATTAGACGCACAGTCTTTATATTTGATAAAGAGATTTCTTTCATAGAGTAGAGATCAGCTATAAGAAGGTTTTGTGAAAACAGACCTCTAAGTGGCGTTGCAGGGGAATAAGTGGCGTAAGAGATAAATATTTTCGTTTTTAAACTATTTGACCTACCTGCTTGAAAATTGGTAGAAATGTTTCTTTCATGGAGTAAATATCCGCTACAAAACGGGTTTGGAGAAAATTGACCCCCAGCTGTGTTGCGGGGGGTTAAGCGCAGATATAAATAATTATTTCTTTTTTTAAACTATTAGACTCACAGTCTTGAAATTTGGTTAGCAGATTCCTCTCATAGGATAGAAATACACTGCAAAATGTGTTTTGTGAAAATCGACCTCTAGTTGGTGTTGCGGGGGTTTAAGGGGCGTTATTGATAATTTTTTTGCATTTTTAATTAATTGGACGCACAGTCTTCAAATTTTGCTAAGCAGATTCCTTTCATAGAGTGCAATTCCCCTACAAAATGGGTTTTGTGAAAACAGACCCAGAAGTGACGTTATAGACAATTACCCCCATTTTAAAACTGTTAGACGTACAGTCTTGAAATTTGATAAGCAGATTCCTTTCGTAAAGTAGAGAACCGCTACAAAATGGGTTTCGCGAATATCAACTACTAAGTTTAATTTCGGGAGATTAAGAGGCGTAATCGATAAATATTTCCATTTTTAAACTACTTGATCATCCTGCTTGAAAATTGGTAGGCATGTTCTTTTCATGAAATAGAGTTCCTCTAACAAAGAGTAAAATGAAAAGTGACCCTAAAGATGTTTGCGAGGGGTCAAGAGGAGTTACAGAAAAAAATTCCTGTTTTTAATTGTTAGACCCGTATACTTGAAATTTGTTACGCATGTTTCTTTTGTTGAATAGGGATCCACTAAGAATAAATTTTAAGCAAATCAAGTTCTGGGAGGTTGCAGGGGGTTACTGGGACGTATTGACAAAAAAAATTACTTTTTTTGAGCTACAAGGATTATAATAATGAAATTTGGTTTGCATTTTTCTTTTGTTGAATTGAAATCCGCTAAGAGCGGTTATTTTGGAAAACGGCTCTCAACGAGATTACGGGGATATTTATAGTAAAACTTTTGCTTTTTTCTGTTAGATTTAGACTTGAAATTTGGCTTGCATGTTCAATTTACGGAGTAGAGATCCACCGAAAATTGGTTTTGCGGGAATCCACTTGGTTTTTGAGTTACGAAAGAGCAAACATCATTCTATACTTCAATTTTAGAGATTTTTAGAAAATGCAAATTAGATGAGTTTTGCCCTTTTTTTTATCAACAGGTGACAGTTACAGGTATAAGTATATTTTTCAATTCAATCGAATTCTTAATGCTAGGACTTAGATATCAATAATTTATACATATATATAAGCAGTAAAAATTTATAAAACATCATGAAATACCCAGCGAAGCGGGCGGGTAACAGCTAGTATATTTATAAAACATCGTGAAATACCCAGCGAAGCGGGTGGGAAACGGCTATAAATAATATATGTAAATATATATAAAGATTGCGCAAAGTTCAATACTGTCCAGTAGAATCTTATTAAATTTGAAATTTTGATTAATTTCAAGTTAAAAAATTATGTAAATATGAAAGAAAACTACATCTACAATGAGAAAATTGTTTTTAATGGATAATTATTTATTGCAAATAAGTTATCCATTATATTGCGTTAAGTTATCCGTACTCATATCCGTTAAGGCCGTAACGTAGTTGGATTTTTCAGAGATATTGTTGCCGATTTGGTCCAATTGGGATAAGAATTGCTAGAATCTATCACTTTCACCTTTGCATCTTTCTTTTTAGACTCGCGATATATGAGATTCTGGTAAACATCTGTTGATCGAATTGTGGTATATAGAAGGACATTTAAAAACATAACTTTAGGACATAAACTTTCCTTAAAAGTAGATTTGTAAATATTTAGTGTTGTTACGGAACTAAATATTTTGACGAGTTGTAGCCTCCTTTGATTCTGCATTGGAGAGAATGCTGTGGAACAGATCACGTAAAGAAGGGTCATCTATTTACTCCAATCAGTTAGCGAGCAATATATTTCCAAAAAGAATCTTTGGAGCAGAAGTCCAGTGATGTCAGCGGTGATCATACGAACAGACTCGTGGCCGGCGTGTCATGAGTTCCAGCCGCTAAAGCCTAGTCGTGTAGAGGGGTTGAGGCACAATATGTCTCCCGTGGAATGGTTTGGAAGTTTCTAAGAGGGAGTTCCAGCTCCATCAATTGATCATAGCTCAAAATGTTGAGTTCCTCCACCCTCGTGTTGCTTTATCGTATGACCTTAATAATAACTCCCTCACTCCCCAGTGAGCAAGGACATCTTAAGACTCTTTGAGGCACTGGGCCCAGAGTAGAATTTTTGAGGCCCTGTACCCCCATGCAAAAGTAGGCCCTACCTGAGAGATCCTTAAAAATAGACAGTATATAACACGCATTGTCAAATCCTCGTTCAAACGGTAATTTGAAACAAATGTGCACGATTCACAATCTCAAAAAACTTAGGCACAAACCGGCTCAACCAATGACCGCATTTCGACTAAATGAATTGAATGATTGTTTAAGGTATTAGACCTAGGCCTAGATATGGGCAACGGTCATCACATGATAATACGGTCTGACCACTTGTGCCTGTTGACATGCAGTTTGAAATTCCCTGTTTTTCGGAGAACATGTGCGGGAATAATATTTGACCGTATTAAAATTGTCCTGGTCATGATCTTAGAAACGAGGCTCCTACCGAGGACGAAGCCCTGAGCCCGGGCCCAGTTGACCCATGCCTTAAGACGTCTCTGCCGGTGAGTGTTTATTTACCCACATCTGCAACACTAAAATCTACCCACAAGAAAACGAAGTTTAATTTCAAGAACCACACTTTCTCTTTTACAGTACAGTTGGTTTTTTCGCCTCGTCCCCAACCCTTTAACATTTATGAATGGGGAATTTTGAGATTATGCTTTATGCATTTCCCCTGAATGAGAGGGAAGGCATTTCTCGAGGCGCGCACACTTGATGAACGAGAGAAAGTTGTCACCAGGGCTGCACGAAAGAACGCCCCTGCAAGGTCGAAGGGATCGATGCCATCGATCCCGATCAAGACGATGGGAAAAAATAGAACGACGCATCACGCGGGTTAGATTTATTTACAAACAATTGGGCGCCCCATCGATTGTGCAGGGTGCTTCGGCATTCTATTCGCATTTGACGAATGAAAAAACAATGACGCGTTGTCATTCGAGATCTCTTTTTAATGATTCAGGAGTTTTCGGTGCTTCACTGGGGGAAAAATAAAATCCGGAGATTTTTTTTTCAGGGTCAATATGAATAGAAATGGGATATGTTGAAAATTGTTTTTAAGAAAAAGGTCAGCAGAAGATAAATATATTGATGATTAATTGTAAAATTCACGAGAACCGAAAATCAACCTATGCACACAAAAATTGAAATTTCATCTTATTAATGGTTACATATGCCATTTGATACCCAGTAATTCTTTTTCTTATTGCGGGGGTAGAGTTCTGATTTTTTTAAGAGTCAATTCGTTCTCAGAATCCTAAAGAATAATGGCTTCACATTTTAAACAGCTAGAATCAAAGCCCTCATGGGACGTTGGTGCGGGAAGAATGAGACCCCGTAATAGGTATCGAAGTGCATAATGAAAAGTGAACACATGTTGAAGCCTTTCAAGTGAACGTTTTCCTTATGAATTTCACCAGAGATGGAATTTTCAAACGTTTTGTCTCGACACATTTTTGCGCTGCGACTGGAATGCGTACACACGTCGATCCTTTGTTGCGTTGGAATTTGCCTTCTTTGAAGCGCATCCTCAAAGTAACTGCGACAAAGGAAGCAAAGGAAGAAATTAAACTAATTAGTTAGTCATCAAGCGATCACTTTTAAAAAGATGTAGAGATCGCATTCGAACGATCGGCAAACACTTCGAACACTTAGTTCATTAAAGCATTGCTAAAATTGTTTTTGTTTTATTCTTAAATTTATTGATTTATTTTTGAGTTTAAGAAAAATCAGTCTTAAGTATGTTAATAGAATCATTTCGTAAAAAAAGAAGGAATACTATAATTGTTATGGATTGAAAATAAAGAAGTATTGCCCCATAGGAAGTGCTAATAATGTAAATGGGACATCTTTTGAAATAATTTGTTTAGAATAGTATGAAATATTTTTCTTTTTATAAAGGGTCAAAGTAAGGTGAACATCATTTTTTATAAATAGACTCAAACTACATAAATTTAAACTAACCCAGCAAAGTGTTTTGTTCGCTTTGTGTCTGTAATTAATAGAACGGCTCTGTATTATCACGTTAGTGAAAAAATCGATGTAAAATTGTAGACTTTGTGGTCACCGTACCTAATGAGATGGAAGGTGTCAACAGAGGTGTTTCTAATGTGAAGATATTTTGCAAATAAACATGGTAATAATTTTTGTGGTTATAAAAGTAGCTAGTACTCTACGATTTTGGAGTCTTAAGTACATGGTTCATATCTTGAAGAACTTACCTAGTGTTGTAAGTTATAATTTTTTTTCTTTACTTAACCAAGTGATATGGGATTTTATTTTTTAATTTTCTCAGATTTCATATACCCCCCCCCTCCCACCTCTTTCATCCCGTGCCTGCTTGAAGTTAAATTTCGAGCCCTGTATATTTACCTTCTTGCTATTCATTCGATATTCCATTTTGTAATTTAATATATGAGGTGGATATAAATACAAGTTCTAATGAAGATTCGGAATGGGAATTCGTTATTGACTCTATAAGTAGGAAATACTTCCATGCAACTAAAGCATTGTTCAACATACGTTTTAATGTCCTTTTGTTAAATCCCCAGGCATCTGAAAATAACGAAAATTACAGAGAAATAATTTGGAACAACAGAGACAACAGGGAAAAGCAATTCCAAAAATCGGGAGAAAAGGGATTTTCTGTTCAATGAATTCCCATTGATTAAGGAAGTTGAAGTCGAAAAGCAAATATGAACTTTATCTTCTGGAAAATAGGACATTTTAATCGCCAATAAAACTGCTTCCTGGTGTGTGAAAACACGGTATTAAGAAAACCTTCCTGGAAGGAGTTTTCACGAAAGCGATATTTTCCCACAATGGTAATTATTTCGGTCGTTTTCAATGACTCGTCCCAGTTTTAATAGATTTTAATTCTGACGGTGCCTACTTTTCCCAGCAAGTTTATTTGATAGTTCTCTTCATTAATCATCATGCAAATTCAGTTGGACTGGAATTGATATACGTCGCCTTACTGGCAACAATCCATCCTTTCAAAGCCAACGAATTTTTATCGTCCAGACCATTGAGAATTATACGTAGAATATAAAAAGCGTTTTTCTGTTCAGACAGACTGAAGAAAATCTTTTACTTTTATTTATAACTTTCAGTTGAACTTTTCTTCTATCTGTCGATATTTTTAAAATGACTGCACATAATTACTAAATGTGATTATTCTGAATATAATTTTTAATGAGAATTTTTCTCAATAGACCTCATATGTAAGAAACTCGTTTAAATAACGACAACAGGCCACTTTCCTAACTTCCACTCTACACCACGAGACATTTACTACACCCTTTCGCAAAAGACAACTTGTGTCGCATATAATAGAAGAAGCCGGCAGTCGGGAGATGGTTTTGAATTAGCAATCACCCTGGCCCCTTCACACGTGATCAACTACCATTTCCTGCTGTAAAACTCTCGAAAGCCCGTTAGTTGACTGAATTTAATGTGAAAGCTACACTCTTCACACGCGGCTATTAGTGAGTTGAAAGTGCAGAAAACTTTTCATTGCTTCTTCGGATTCGATCATTGTACAGATGAAATTATGCATTTCTCCGTTTTCGGTCCATTTTGCGTCCTCGTGTGAAAGGAATTATTCTTTCTGAAGAGGAAACAGGAAACGAACTGACTGGTATAAAATTCCTCGTGTGAAACCGACCTTAATGGCTGCTATAGCTGTGTGATCATAGCAACGAGATCGTGGTCAGCATTTTTCCAGTCGAGTCATGCTTTTTAAACCAGATGCAAGAGAGGAGATCTGTGTAGGAAAGCTTATGCACTCTAAAGCTGGTTTCACACTAGGCAAATTTGTGCCAATCAACTCATTCACTGTCACCACTCCTATAGTGTGAAGAAGGGAGAGAAATTCCCTTTCACACACTTACACAAAGCTGACTGAAAAGGGAGTCCCGGACTCATTGGTACAGTGATGAAGCAATAAAAAGTTTCCTCCTTTTTCAGAACCCAAGTATCCGAGCGTGAAGAGCGTAGTTTCCACAATATCCTTTTAGTTGAGTCAACTAGTAAGGAGGAGAATGAGATATTGAGCAAGCGGCACAACAGGGAGTGTCAGTTGACCACGAGTGAAGAGACTCATATGATTTCTATTCAAAATTACCTCCCGTCTATCTACTCTTTGTTGCAGAAATTGATTCATGTAAAAGGGCCCTAAATCTGTCGCAGCTAAGAGTTTTCACGTTGGCGTAGAGTGGAAATTCGGTGAAAAAGTGCGCTGCCGAATTGGTGTCGTTCTTCTTACTTAACTGTTCATAATTATGAGATTCGCTTCCAATAGTTCTTTTTTTATCTTAAAGTTAAATGAATAAAAACCTGTTAAACCTTTTTTTTTTTTTTTGCGTTGGTGATCTAGCTAATCAATAAAGTGAATGCGATGGGGATATTTTTTCTTTCTCATCAGTACTTATTTTGATCGGTACAACTGTTTCAATAAGATCCCAATTAGTTGATTATGAGGTGTGGTCCAATTCATTTAAAAAGTAAGGTAACTTTGACTGGACGGCTACAGCAGACAGAGGATTTCACAATGAGAATAATAGAATACTTACGTGGCTGGGCTGAAGAGGGATCGCTTCCGGTTCACTTGGTGAGGTTTGGGCTCCGAGACCATGTTCACGTCTTCCATAACCCAAAAAGATCGGGGAAAAAGAAGCAAAAAGAGAGAGAAAATACAAAAAATCACAAAAGTGCGCCGAAAAAACCGAAAAAACAACACACAAAATTTTTTTTCAGATTAAAAAAGCTCTACAAATAGTAGCTAAAAAACAACATTGTTCTTAACTTTTTATTACGATATATAAATAAAAAAAACTCTTTCAAAAATAGGTTTAATAAAAAAGAAGATAAGGGATGATAGATTTATATAACTTCTTCTTGGCACATACTCACCTCTGATAAAAAGAAAAAAAATCTTTCGATAAAGGCAAGAATGAAGGGAGGTGAGTCGGAGAAAATAATCATTGGCACGCAACCCCCGAAGAAAATCGTTTTCGAATATAATGGGTATATTCAGTCGCTGTGAGGGGTGCGGGAAGGCTAGCCTCATTCATCAAAAGAGTTTCAAAGTCGTAGAGAAAAAATATAGATCGAATAAAAACATGTTAGGGCGAGAAATTTGTTATCTGTTAATGCAAAGAGATGTGTGTGGAAAAAAAATTTGGAACAGATACCCTAGATCAACATATTTTTAGAATTTTTCTAATCGTTACGTTTGTAAAGGAATTGAAAGCTATAATCTTTAATTTATTTTGTTTTCTATCTATCGCAGGCATTACATATTTGGGTATAAACCCAAATGATTCTTGTTGTCTTGCTCATGTAATGAATTCAAATGGTGCCGAAGGAGCTTGAAACGGACCTTGCTATGCGCTATTACGGTCCCTTCTATTACAGTTAAATAAAAATTTTAAATTACCTTCATATCGCAAAATCAGGGGTGCAATTTATAATTTTCAACTTGACACGATTCTGAGCATTCAGTTATTAAACCATTTCTTTGTAGTATAGAAATATTTTTCGCATGAGGAAATACTTTTTACTTAGAAACATGAAACCAAAAGCAGAAAGCAAAGTACGTATTATGTTCTCTCTTCAAACTAATGGCGTAACATACAACCCCGTAACCTCCGCATCGCGGGGGGTAGAGGGCAGGATATAGGGGCCCAAGGAGCTGACTTTCGGGGGGGGGGATTAATATTCTCCGTTACGCCACTGCTTCAAACCAATTAAATCTCTTCTGCAATGACCCCCCCCCCATTCAATAACTTACAAAATAGCTGCAAATTTATCTTTAGAATAATCTTCCAGATTATTTCGTAATTCCGTAAATGTCCATGATTGTGAAGATGTTTGTCAAATAAAGTCCATTACAAATTTATCAACTTCCATTCACACAAAAATTATCAAATTTGTGAAATAGTGCAGAGGGCCCTTTAGAATTGTACAACGTGCCACATGTGACACGCAAGCCCTAGGTTGCCGACCGCTGGTTAAAAGGATTTATTAGAATTACTTCAGAGTTATCACAAAGGTAAAACAAAACAAATATGGATTTAGCTTTAAGTATTAAAGTCTTTTGATGCTTCAAGCCTAATTAAAATAATTGTGCGTATTTTGAGGGAAAAAACGATGCAAAACTAATTTGTGAAAATGTGAAAGAATTTTACATAACTCAGTGGCGCAACAGCCCATGAGGGCCAACTTAGTTTACGTGACCTTGGGCTCTGAGGTACATGAGCCGATGTTCCGGTCAGGTGGTCAGTCTGAAGCTCCACGCAAGCTTGGTACCCATTTAGCAACCCATTAAATGGATGAAAGTCTAAGTCGACTTTGTCCAGGCCGGGGTTTGAACATCGGACTTGTGATGTGGAAACGCGATTCACTACCACTCAGCCACTTGGCTTCGAATTTTACATATCTCTAACAAAAAAAAAGGATCGAGTTTTTAATAATAGTTCTCAGAACACTCTCTGAAGCAAATGTGATTTTACTACAGTTATGTCATAATCTTATGTTATAATAATTCATTGGACGGAAGAAAATTGCTGCTTTCCTTTTAATATTGTAATGATTTTAGATTGTTATTCATAAAACACAAGGAAACGTATACATATAAAAAAACAGTAAGTTTGAACATTATTAGACATTCAAAAAGCATATAACATTCATTATATTTTTGAATTTTTCCTGAGTATATCAAACTAACACATAAATACACAACTAAAAATAATAATCTTTAAATTTTCCAATAAAAACAAGATAGGATATTACTTTTTATGAAAATTGTAAAATCGAGAAACATGTTATTTTGGCAATGTTTCCTTTTGAAACGTCATTAATAAGAATAATAAAAACTCAATATATTCACGCTTTTTCGGATGCCTTGAATTTTGCAAAAGATCATAATTTTACTGACTATTTTTTATTCTGTTCAACACATTATATTTCTTTAGCTTTGGAAAAGACAGAATTAACACATTTTAAGAATGAATGTTTGGCAACTGTTGAGGAACTTTGGCAGGAGAGGATAAGCCATGGCGACCTGGCGTGCTGTTTGGGCAGTATGAATTAACTGGCCACCTATGGGACTGAATAGCGCGCGTTAGACGACTGAGGCGAAAGGGATCCCTATTTGGAGCTGTCGTCAAGGACTTTCTATTCCAATCCTTTGTTGTTTGCTACTTTCAGAAGAATCGCCCACTACAAATGCCCGCATTCCATATTCATTTCACAAGGTCTTTTTTAAATATTTATATAGATTTATTTATTTGAGTATTGGCCACACTAAATAGAGCCCACAAAAAGGCATTGCACATTTTTTTGATTGACCAGGATATTACGTAACTGACATTCAAGACCCCCCCCCCCAATTGACTTTTTTATGCATTTAAGATTTTAAAAAGTACAAAAAATAAGTGAATTGCTAATAAATAAAGTCTATTATTTTTAAAAGTCTTTCTTTTTCCGGTCATTTTAAGTATGCATCATGTACGCATATTTTAAAGTAACGTTAATTTTTTTCTTTTCACAGTGGGCAGTGCCCTTTTTGTAAACATGAAATGTTTGTCATAATGGTGAATATCCTTTTTTCTCTCAGAGAGGCCCTAATTAATACATATACTGCCTGACAAAGCAAATATAATAACGTGAAGATTTGGTTGTATAATTATACAAATTTCACTGCTGATCGATTAATGCACAAGATAATGCCTGTCATGTTACTAGTTAGCGAGATAAAACAGAAGGAAAAGACAGTGAGAAACAAGATATCAATCATTGGCATGGCCAAGTAACTTTAGCGGGTTTTTCACATGTTGTATTTTACAATAATGCAACTAATGAACCTTGTACTAACACAAAGTAGTACTGTACCACTCCTCTAAATGTAGTTCTATTGAGCTGAAAAGAAATAATGACACAAATCTGTATCAGCACTATAAAAATGCAAAAAAAAATTTTTTTTTACAGAAGCTACAAAAGCCCGGACAAGGTGACTTAACTCCTTGTTTAGGCATAAAACTCGCTTATATGTATTTATTATTTTAAGTTTAACAAGAAAAAGTATAATTTGATTAAATTTTGTTATAAACTTGCGAAATTCAGGAAAATTTGTAGGAAAATTCGGGAAAACTATGGGGAAATTTAAATATGATTCGGCTCATCTAGGGCACTAATGCTACCCAATGCCGAAAATCCGAGGTCAATTGGTTGCTTATTGGCTGAGAAAAAGGTACGACAAAATATGGAACGAAGACGAAATTTGCGCCCTAATAGCGCTTTTGTTCCACTACGTGAAAAACACGCTAAAATGAATCAAAACAGGGGCGCAGGTACCACCGTATCAATGATACGATGCTTCCGCACTACGGTTGCCCCAACATGCGAAAGCAATAAGTCGTAAAATGTTAAGAAGCCTCCAAGGAATTTTGATGTTGAGCCCCCTCAAGATCAGCTACTCCAGTGTGAATCAATAACTATTGTTCTAACCACTGTGACTGCAACACTGACACTAAGGATTTGCTTTAGAAGACACGTGTAGATGCCGGAAAGATGAGGATTCGATCCATTCTTGTAACCGGAAGCAGGGTTTCCCTTAAAGGATTACGTAAGGGAATTTTTTTTCTTTCTTCCTATTGAAAAGCATCTCAGTAATAATAATGACTACGGGCTTATTTATATGAATTAGTGTGTCAGTGGTGCACACAAGGGGGGTGTCCTAGGGGTCCGGACACACCCTAAAGCCCTTGAGTGTTTTCGGTTGATAATAATCATATATATATATATATATAACGTAAAATTGAATTAAATACTTGTGATTAACTATTTATTTTATTAACTAATGCTAATTATTAATTCAATAATTCATTTTTCACTGTTTTTTGTTAACAAAATTGACAAAATCTGAAGAATCAATTGGTGTTGTTTTGAGGTATGATACGAGTTGGGGGACTTCTGACCATGGACCCCTTGAAAAAATTTATGTGGGATACTGATTAGTGTTCATCACAAGCATATTTGAAAGACATGAACGAAAATTATGGCTACACTTTCAAAAATGAAGTAAAAATAAACGAAGAATTTAATTTACAGATTTTTTTATGTTCCATAAAGAACAGATTCTGTTTAACGAAATGTACACTAGAACTTACACGTTTGGCGACATTTTCGTGTTTCGATTTCAAATCTGGAACTCACGCCAAATTTCGGACTATCTATGAACGAAGTCCACCTTCAAGATCTACACAAGTGGTATGAAAGATTTACGAAGATAGGTAGCGTAAATCAAAATTTTGCCATCCCAGCAGAAGCTGAGATGACTTCTGCACGACACGATTCCAATGTGCTTGACGAAGGGCGTGCACATTGAAATCGAGCAATAAATCTTTGTTTATTTTTAATTAAAGTTTGAAAGTGTGTATCCATACTTTTCGTTAACCCTGTATTTACAGAAAATTATATTGGCTCAATATAATTTCTGTGAAATAAATCTCAGACTTATTTTGTAGGATCTTATTCTCCGACTTATTTGTTCACGCAAATTCTACTTTTTAAGAAAATTCATAATTTTCTATGGAATTTAAATATTTAAGAATGCATGTCTTTCTCTCTGGTGAATGATAAAAAAAGTGGTTGCCACAAATCTGAACATCGATTATAATTTTCCAAACAATTTCAAATGGAAAATTGAAATGACAGATGCTTTACCTGACATAACTTACTGTGATACTTGCTCTCCTACCACTCGCATGAGCAAGGACGCTACTGTACCTTAAAAAAAAAAGCGAGAAGAAATACTTAATAAGATACAGATTTATCTTTTTTTTTAATTCTCTCTCTCCCTCTTCATGCTAAACACAGTCCCCCCCCCTCCCGACCTCGACATGCTGACACGCATTCGATCCCGCCCGCGCGTATTTAATTAAGCTAGCGAAATTCTCCCCTCACGTTTCTTTTCTCAATGGAAAGTAAAAAGAAACGAAACAAAAAAAAAAATAAAAAGAGGGAGGGAAAAAAACCATTTCTCTAGCAGCGAGAAGTTGTTTTTATTATTAATTCTTTTTCCGTGCGCCCGCTCAATCATATTCCGAAGTGGTGCACGGATTTGTAATTCTTGATTGCAAACGTTTTGCTGCTCGACGGATGTAGGTGATACAAAGTATTGATTTATTTATTTGCGGGAGTTGGCAACGCCGACAGCAAGATGAAATAAAAAATAGATGTCGACTATTACCATCATTTGAAAAAAGGGCAACAAAGATTTTTTTCCCCTTGAGTAAATGTATTTCTCGGAATATGGAGTCAATATATAAGAGCACTGATTCTTTTTTTTTAAGTAAGGAGGGGAAAAAAAGAATTTGATATTACTTCGGGGGAGAAACAAATTTATAAGTTTTTTAATAAAACGCTTCCGAAAAGAAGTTTTTAATTTGCGTTTTGTTTTACAAGTGAAGAGAGAGTTTTCGCGGTAATTATTTAACAGTTGTCATGGTTCCAGGAAAACGATATAAAATGAAACAGACAGAATAGCTCAATAAATTCCAGCGATTGAAATTAATTCGAATACTTTATTGTAATAAGAAATTTTAATTAGTTTAATAATAATATGTTTTGTAAATATTAAAAAAAAACATTCAATTTGATTTTGTATTTGAAAAAAGGGCTTATCGTTTATGAATATAAACTTCTTTCAAGGGATTAAACACACGCCCATTTCAATTGAATAAGAACATACAGTGGGTAAAAAAAGTATTGGCAATTGCCTATAATAGATCAAATTAGCTAACAAAAGGAAATGCTTGACAATTTTAACTGGACATAACGAACACAGGAGGTAATAAACACACAAATCTAAGGAAACTTTCATTTTAATAAGTCTTTTACAGAAAATGTACAACAAAAACGTATTTTTGCATGTCAAAAAAGTATTGGCAAAATAATAAGTAAAATGTGAGAACAAAATCAGGATATGTTTAATACTTCGTATGCATACCTTTTGCATTTATAACAGCTTGTAATCTATTTCTCATAGAGAAAACCAAAGTCTTGGTTGTACTATCGGGAATTTTGTGCCATTCTTGCAGGAGTATACGCTTAAGTTCGTCTTTACACGAAATTTTATGTTTCCTGACTTCTACGTCCAATTTGTGCCATAAATTCTCAATTGAATTTATGTCAGGCGATTTAGGTGGCGTCTTTAACTGGCGAGGAGAGTTATACACTGGTGTGCAAAAATTAAGGACGAGACGGTTTTTTCAATATAACTTTGTACAAAAGCATTCCAAATCAACACATTTAATACGGTAAGATCCCCAATACGTAAGGACATGAGTAATGTAAGCAACACTTACTAAAAGAGAAATCAGAGGGATAAAAAGAAGCTTTATTGAAAAAGTAGCATGGAGCGCAATGCGACTGAAGGCCGAAACATCCTTGTGATGGGTGTCCAGCAAGAAATATCCGGTCTTTAGTAGGGGATATGATCTCCCCTGACTGCTAGGCAGGTTTCACAGCGTCTGCCCATGGTGAGAATGAGGGTGTCAATGAGTTGTTGAGGCATTGCTGCCCATTCGTCTTGCAGCGCCAATCGAAGCTTCGGAATCGTTACTGGTGGTAAGGTACGAGCTGCCAAGCGTCTTCCTAGAAAATCCCATACATGCTCGATGGAATTGAGATCCGGAGATCGTGCCGGCCAATCCATACGTTCAATATCCTCACTCTCCAAGAGCTGTTCGGCAGCTACTGTGCGATGACATGGTGCATTGTAGTCCATGAAAAGGAACTGCGGACCCATAGCGCCTCTAAAAAGACGCACATATGGAAGAAGAATCTCGTTACAATAACGGGTCCCGTTGACTGAACCTGCGTCGAAGATATGAAGGTCTGTACGACTACCAAGCATGATGCCTCCCCAAACGAGAACACCGCCACCTCCATACCTGTCCCTTTCAATGATGTTCGAGGGATGATTGCGGCTTCCCCGCTCTCTCCAGATGAGTATGTGATGAGAATCGCTACTCAGACTGAATCTGCTCTCATCTGTAAAGAGTACTCGTCCCCATTCCTTGTCTCTCCAATTCCGGTGTTCCCGGCACCACAGAAAACGCCTTCTCCGATGGGCAGGCGTTAGAGGTACACACCGTACAGGGCGTCGTGCAAACAGAACATCACCGTGCAGTCTTCTGGCCACGGTAAAACGCGACATCGGTCGTCCAGTCGCCTGTGTCGTGTGTCTAGCGATTTCTCCCGCAGTCTGCCGCCTGTTTCTTCTGGCCTGTAAGGCAATATACCGGTCATCTGCGGGTGTGGTTCCTCGTGGACGACCACTACTGAACCCCCGGATAGCTGTTCCTGTAGTTTGAAATTGTCTCCAAAGTCGTGAAACGATGCTGTGAGCAATTCCGAACTCTGCAGCACACTTGTCACACTGCTACCTTCCTCCAACTTCCCAATGATTCGACCTCGGGTAAAAGCATCCAGATGTCGTCTAACAGATGGATTATTCGCCATTTCTCGCTGAGGCAGCAACTCGGTGTGATTTTAACTGCTATACGGTGTGCAATCTCTTTGCCAGAAATACTAATCTTACACCCGACAGCATGCTTTACTACTCAGACACTCCCCCATTACGTCTACCTGCATATCTGCGCATGTGCTACCGTACATCACCTCACTTAATCTTCTGATTGGTCTTTCTGTCCACTCTGCCTCTTCGTTCAGCTAATATGCTAATTTTTCAACTTTGTCCTTAATTTTTTGCACACAAGTGTACAGTAACCACTCCCGGGTGGGGTTCGCTGTATGCTTAGGGTCATTGTCTTGTTGAAACACAAATGATGTTCCTAAGCCAAGTTTTTCGGCACTGGATTGCAAATTATGGCGCAATATATCGATGTACGTACGTGCTGTCATAATACCATCAATGAAGCACAGTTTACCAACTCCGTTTGCTGCCATACAGCTCCAAACTAAGACGCTCCCTCCACCATGTTTCACAGTCGGTGTTAAATGTTGTTTTTCCAGTTCGGTGTTTGGCTTTCTCCACACATATTGTCGTCCATCACTTCCGAAAATGTTAAACTTCTATTCGTTGGAAATAATAACTGTGTTCCAAAACTCATCTGATAAATTAACATGAGATTTTGCAAAATGTAATCACTTTCTTCTGTTTCATTCCGATATGAAAGATTTCTTTCTAGCTGCCCTTCCATAATAACTTTCTTCGTGTAAAACATTCCGTATAGTCTGTACACTAAAAGTTTTAAGCGAAGTATTAGCAACATCTTTTTGGCTAACTAGGGTGCACTTATTTTGGGATTTTTCTTAACCTCTTTGATAATGCTACGTTTCTCCCTTGCAGAGAATATTCCAGGCCGTCCACTTCTAACCTTATTTTCTGTGAATCATGTCTCGTTGAACTTTTTTACAACACTTCTGACAGTAAATAAACTTATGTTCAGTTGTATTCCTATAGCACGATAAGTTAAGCCTTCATTTCTGAGCTGAATAATCATGTTTTTAACATTAACATCCAACTCCTTCGATTTCGAAGCCATTTTATCACAGCATTAACAAAATAACGTTTTAAAAATTCTGAAATAGCACTGCAGACTTTATACTAACAGGCTTTCTTATCAGTCTAAACACGTGACCTCAACATGACAAAATTTGCATAACAGTTAGAACTTTGCCAATACTTTTTTGACATGCAAATTTAGGTTTTTGTTGTATATTTTGTGTAAAAGGCATATTAAAATGAAAGCTTCATTAGATTTGTGTGTTTATTAACTCCTGCGTTCGTTATGTCCAGTTAAAATTGTCAATCATTTCCTTTATTAGCTAATATGATCAATTATAGACAGTTGCCAATACTTTTTTTACCCACTGTATTTGTTAGATGGCCGGTCGTTTTTCAAATGCAACCACGATCACTGCAATCAATGGGAAGATTATTTCATTGAAAACCGTAGTCATGGTCCCCCACTCGAGACCGATTGTGTTTTTTCTCGGGATCGAAACCTTGCGACACTGAAGACCCACCATGTAGAAAGGTTGATGCGCGTTAAATATGTAGAGACTGAAAGTTCTCTTGTTGGTGTGGTGTAGAAGTTTAGCGAAGGGGTGTAAGCTCAGGTGTCGTTCAGACCAAGGCTACCGATACGCTTCTGTTACTTTTCATGATGACGTAAATAAGCACTAATTCACTCTATTTTCAATCGAAATTGAACTGGTTAGGAATATTACAAAATTCGATTATTTCCTTATTACGTCCTCACTGAATTTGTGACAGTGTTAATCGTCCAAAAATGTGTTAAACTATCATTACGGTTTTTACTCTCAGTGGTAAAAAAATTAAGAACAACCCTCACTCAAACTTTAATCTATGCATTCAGCACTCTGTTAACGCCCCGCCTTTCTTTTGATGATGTCATCGATAGGTGGCGTGCCTGTTCCTTTATATAGTGCATGTTTTTCCCACGTGAAAACTCTAGATATCCCCCGTCTCAGTTGAAATTCGATGCACCTGTTTTTGTTCCAAAACAGAGCGAGGAAACACCGGAAGCGGTTTCGCAATCCCAATTGGTAGCGACTAGTCTTGTGAAGGGAAAGGTAAAAAATGTTCTTTTAAGCACTATTCGTGCATTTGTTAAAAACAAATTCTCGCAATGGGTTGAGGTGAGATGTCTTCTCGATAGTGGTTCTAAATCTTGTTTGTGTACTAGATCGTGCGCAGAGAGGTTGGATCTTAATTTGGAGAAAATAAATACCGTGGTTTCATGCATTAATGATGCTAGTATGGTAGTGAAGAATTGTGTAAGGACTTCGGTGGCAACCAGAGATACAAGCTTTGAGAAGGAGTTATTGATGCTGGTGGTCAATAAAATTGCCGATCTTATTCCAAATAAAGTGGTCAGTGTGGATGTTAATATTTCGGAGCATGTGTCTTTAGCTGATCCTGGGTTCAGTGTTCCTGACAAAGTCGATATGTTGATTGGAGCGGAGGTCTTTTATGAGCTGTTGAAACCGGGAAAGATATATGTTGAAAACTCGCAATTGCTGTTGCAAAATACTGTCTTTGGTTACGTTGTTAGTGGGATTGTAGATCAGGTGGTGGAGGATCGTGTTCATTGTGGGTTGGTTCTCGACGATGACTTAAACAAAACGTTGAAACAATTTTGGGAAATCGAAAGCGTTGAAGTAGAGCTTAAGGAAAACACGGAGGCTTCTTTATGTGAGGAACATTTTGCGAATACCCATAAGATAAATAGAGATGTAGTATCAATGGCGTTGAGTAAGGATCCGTCGTGTTTAGGAAGTTCCAAAGATAAAGCTGTAAGACAACTTAATTCGTTGTGGAAGCGTTTGTCTAGGGATTCGAAATATTTGTCTTTGTATGCGGATTTTTTGAGTGAGTATGAGGATTTGGGTCATATGGAAAGGGTTGTTGAGTCAAATGAACCACCCATACAATACTATATACCCCACCATGGTATTTTTCGCCCTGATAAACTGACAACAAAACTGAGAGTTGTATTCAATGCTTCATCCCCTATTACACAACAGGTTTAAGTCTAAATGATATACTAATGAAAGGAGACGTGGTGGAAGATGTCTTTGAGACTATTACTCGATTTCGGAGACACAGGTTTGCCTTCACTACTGATATACAAAAGATGTATAGGCAGATTCTTGTAGAAGCGAGTCAGAGAGACATTCAGCGTATCCTGTGGAAGGTTGGACCTGAGGAAGAGATCGTAACTTATCTTTTGAAAACTGTAACTTATGGAATGTCCAACGCTCCTTTTCTTGCTATAAGGACCCTGCAGCAGTTGGCTCAAGATGAGAAAACGAGATTTCCTTTGGCCTCAGAAGCATTGCTGAACGATACCTATATGGACGATATCGTTAGTGGAGCGCCTGATATAGAGACTGCCCGTCGGCTACAGTTAGAACTACAAGATTCCGTGCAATCTTGCGGAATGGTACTTCACAAATGGTCTTCTAACTCTCCTGAGTTGTTGAATAGATCATCGTCGTCCGACGTTGAGCACTCCTTCTCAGCTGAGTCCGACTTATCTGACGTTAGGCATCAGTTGGAAGCCGTTACAAGATTGTTTTGTGTTTAAAGTCTTAATTTTGAGTAAATCATCGTTTACTAAACGTGAAGTACTGTCATAGTGAGGCTATATGACCCTCTGGGTTTCTTGGGTCCAGTGTTAACTAGAGCAAAGGTCCTTTTACAAAGACTATGGCAACAAAAACTGGATTGGGATGATGTGCTACCAGATCAAATTGCCAAAGAATGGAAGGAGTTTGTGACCACCTTTAAGTGTATTGAAACGATGAAAATAGATTTATTCTAACCGATACATGGTTAAGAGTCGTCCTTCAGGGTTTTGCAGATTCGTCTGAAGTGGCTTACGGAGCTGTCGTTTACTTGCAGTGTTTCTATCAGACCGATCGTGCAAAGGTCACTATTCTGGCAAGCAAGTCGCGTGTTGCACCTATTCACGTTATTTCAATACCTTGACTGGAGCTCTGTGCCTGTGTTCTTCTCGCTCAGCTTGTGCAGAAAATACGTTCTTGTATAAAATTGGAGATTAGTGATATTGTGCTTCATGCGGATTCAACGATTGCCTTAGCATGGTTAAAAACACCTGCGAATCAACTCAAGACCTTAATAGATAATCGAGTATCAAAGATTCAAAGATTGACGGAAAAGTGTAATTGGATTCACGTACCATCGAATCTAAATCCTGCTGATCTTATTTCGCATGGACTACGTCCTAACAATCTTCCAGAATCAGAATTGTGGTGGAGAGGCCCACCATTTCTTGAACAGGGTACGTTATTCAGTGTACAGCCAAGCTCTGGCCTGCTGAACGAGTTTGAGTACTCCAGTGAATTCAAGGCAGTGAAGTCTGAAGTTTCTGTATATAGCGTGAATGTGTTCCCAAATTGTAAGCAGTCCTTTTTATCTGATACCTTGTGTATGAGTAATAATTATGTAAAAATTCTTAGCATTTTTAGCTATGTGTTAAGATTTCTAAATAATTTGAAACAATCTGTGATACTGTCTGGTTCTCTAAGGGCCTCAGAATTAGACCTGGCTGAAACTAAATTGATCCGAATGGCTCAAAGAGAGATTTTTTCAGCTAATCTTCGAAACCTCCATGACTATAAGATTATCTTACCAAATAGTAAAATCAAAAATTTAAATACTTTCCTAGGCAGGGATGGCAAATTGAGAGTAGGTGGACGCCTCGGAAATTCAGATTTGCCTTATGTTGCCAAATATCCAGCAATCTTGCCCAGTAATCATAAATTGACGAATATAATTATTATGTATTTCCATAAGAAAAATCTTCCTCTTGGGGCATCATCCCTTCTACACTGTATAAGACAGAAGTACTGGCCCCTACATGGTAGGTCCTTGTGTAAGAAAATAATGCACGAGTGTGTCGTTTGTTTCAGAGCCAAACCAATAGTTACAACTCAATTAATGGGTAATTTACCCCAAGACAGAGTAGTTCTAGATTATCCCTTTAATTGTTCCGGTGTAGATTTTTGTGGCCCATTTATGATTAGATTTCGCAATCAGAGAAAAGACGTATTGCATAAAATGTATATTTGCATATTTGTATGTTTTGTCTCTAAATCAATTCATATTGAAATTGTAACAGATCTCACATCTGACGCCTTTATTGCGACGTTAAAGCGATTCTTTAGCCGTAGAGGTAAATGTGCAAAGTTGTATTCCGATAATGGCTCAACCTTTGTGGGAGCAAACCAAGAAATTAAGAGACTTCTAACACTGGTTAAAACGCCTGATGAGAATCTTGCTGGTTTCTTATCGATTGAGGGAATTGACTGGAAATTCATTCCTCCAAGAGCACCTTCCTTTGGTGGTTTGTGGGAGGGTGCCGTAAAATCGGTTAAATACCACCTTAAGAGAGTAGCGGGAAAGTCTAACTTAACCTATGAGGAATTCTTGACCGTGTGCATCCAAATAGAGGGAATCTTGAATTCTGAACCTTTATCAACCAATATTGATGACTTAAATGCTTTAACACCTGTGCACTTTTCAATAGGTAGACCTATTAATTCCATCAGTGAGCCTAACATAGTTGATCTAAATGAGAATATCCTAAAAAGATGGCAACGAGTTACGAGATTTGTGCAGCTTATTTGGAGTAAATGGCATCGAGGTTATTTGAACGAACTCCAACAACGCAATAAGTGGCAATTTCTAAAAGAAAACGTAAAGATAGGAGACATGATAGTTCTTATTGAGGACAATATGCCTCCATTTAAATGGCCATTGGGTAGGATTTTGGAACTTTATAAAGGTGATGATAATTTAGTTCGAGTTGTGAAAGTGAAGACTGAAAAAGGAGAATATAAGCGAGCTATTTCTCGAGTGTGTTTACTACCTGTGCTAACTTAAGATTGTATATTTCATGAGTTTCTGTGAATTTATATTAGTAAAGATTTTAGTGAATGTATAGTTTTATTCTGTGTGTAAATTGATATTAATGCATTTTAATTTATAGTTCGTTTATATGTATTGTGAAATTTGTTGCATGTAACCATGGCAACAGGGGGAAGAATGTTAACGCCCCGCCTTTCTTTTGATGATGTCATCGATAGGTGGCGTGCCTGTTCCTTTATATAGTGCATGTTTTGTAAATAAAATTCAGTGTGTGTGTTTTACAGTCTACTTGCTTGTGTTGTGAATTTCTGTGTCTAGTGCGTGCGTAAATACACTGAAACATTTTCCCGCCCTATAACTGCAAAATCGCTTTCCTATGAACATACCACCCCGTCATTTATATCCGAATGTGTACCCTTAAAATATTGCAGGGTTCTTTCATCTGACATCACGCCTACAACCGATGTCCAGTAGAACAACAACAGCTGGAATCCAACTGCGAGTCGAACCTCGAGTGAAATTCGAGATGTAAGAAATGATCCAAGAAAGTGGAGAGAGCAGACAGCTTGGAACACTGTTGTGAAAGTTGTGCTTTGCCCTCCTGCATCACCAATAAAATATTCGGTAACATTAAAATACTCAATAGTCTGAATATATATGTAGCGGATAACTACATTTAGAGTCAGTAACAGCCTCCGGACAGGGGTGATCACTTTTGTCTAGTGGTATGTTAGGTGATTACGAATCCATAGGTCACGGGTTCTGTCCCCCGGATATATACATAACTTGTATCTAACTGCGTAAATACTGTAATTAATATAGATGTAGACGGAATAAATCAATAATTTGATTCTTTAAGTCTCGCGCTACTCATCAATTTTCCCAATACGGCACAGCGTGTAATAATGATGATAGGAGGAGATCAGGAGAAAACAAAGTTTTCTATAAGGGGTTGCATTTGACCCACTTTCAAAGGAGAAACTATTGCGGTTGAACTCAATGTTGTAGGAGTCCGGGAGTAGAATCCATCTGATTCAAGTAAAGTCCAAGATGAGGTAAATTTTGTGTTGGGAATTCAACACAAAAGAAACCTAGATTAGAATCATCTTAGGATTCCAGCTCAGGTCAAGGGGACCGAAAATTGCGGGAAACAATACAAGAGAGTGGAGATTGGAATGAAATGAATCCGACAAACGGCATGGTGCCCAATTCCTGACGAATCTATGTGTGTTCATGCGGCAAGTTGAGTACTTCAGAGAGGGCGAGTATCAGAGATGTAGCTACCGCCGTATCAATGATGCCGAGCCCCCCAAGCTACAGCGGCACCAACATATGTAATATTTGACATTTTCAAGTTCCTGTTCCTGCATTTATTTTCATTTTTTTCCCAAAACCGGGCCCCTGAGAAATTTTGATACAGGGCCTACTCAGGACTAGTTACGCCATTCTTGAGCTGTCCTAATTGCTATTTTATTAGAATTTTTGGTTTAAATGTTCTCGACAAGTTTTGAGGTAATCAATGTTTTTTCTTGTATGGGAATTCGTATTATTTTTGTTTCTAAGGAATTGTACACATTTTGTGCAATTGTAACTTATTATTGATTTTGTTTGAAAATGGCTTTTCTCGGTAATGCAGAAAAGCAAGATATGCTACAACTTGCTGAAGAATGAGAAGCGGATGACGGTCCCTTATATAAAAGTTACTGTAACTAATAGTGATGGCTACGATGAAGGACTTGTAAAAAATTTGCGGAAGAGAAATCAGAAAGGAAGGAAAAATTAAGATGAGCGGAGCACAAATTTTAACAAAAGGAGCTTGAGTTGAAATTCTATTGAGCCGATTTGATATAAAGTAGAAACCGCAAATCGAGTAAATAAGGAATTACAGTTTCTACAAATCCGCGTTATGAAACCTCTCATTTAAATTTAATAAAATTAATTTCAGAGATCAATGCAAATTAGTCGGATATATCTCGTGGTTTTGAACGTCAGGTTAAAAAAGCGTTAGTTGAAAAGAAACATTGGGTAGGGCATTTATCGGGTTTGTTACCATTAGAGATAGAGCAATCGGTTACTAGCGAACCGGAAGAACAAGCCGAAAATTTTAATTATGTAAAAAAATTGTTGCTTCAAAGATTTAAACGTAAATGAATCGTCACGCTCGAGTCGGTGTTGCTGAATCCGATTTACTCGGATCCACTCTACACCAAGCGCGCACGGGTCGCAGACGCACTGAATAGTGAATACTCGGCTCCAGTCGTCAGGTGACATGATTTGAGGACTTAGATCAGCGTTTCTCAAACTGTGGGGCGCGCCTCCGAGAGTGGTGTGATAACTCTATGTGGGAGACCCGAGCATAAGAGAAAATCGACAATAAAAGATTTAAAATAATTATCAATTTACTGAAAGGAAGCAAAACAAAATACATTCTGACATAAAAAAAACATAAAATATACATTCACACTGATATAATATACTTAGAAATGTATAAGTACTGCACAAAGTATTCGATAGTTAATTTGTGAATACTAAATCAAAAACAAGTTTAGTAATTACTAGTGACTCCCATGGGCCTGTCATATATAAAATTAAATACTTACTTTGATAACTTGTATAATTTATAATTAAAAGTGTATCGTAACTTTAGCGTGAAAGTACATTATTATTGTATAACACAAATTAATTAATTAAATTAATGAATTAACATTTGAAAAAATTGTTTTAACATCAAGTGTTATCAAGTTTAAAAAAATGTTTACAAGTTCTTAAAAAAACAAATGTGTTACAAATGTTTAAAAAATGTATTTCATCTTGAGTGGATGAATAAAAAGTATTTTATTAATGATTTGAAATGTAAACAAGATTTATAAATATATAAAGGAGGTGTGTGTGTGTGAACTAGCAGTAGGAATTGAAAAAAAAGTTGGGTGTGTTTTCCCTATATAAATATAAAAGAATATATAGGCCATATTTTTAAGAGTATACGACAACTTCTGTTCCTTCAGAGCTCCAAGTAATGCAAAACCCATTTGGGTTTAATCAGTCATGTAATCGGTGAAATGTGCACAGCGAGATGTAGAGCAGAAAATGGGCAAGTAAAACAGCACAGAAAATGGGTTGCTATTTACATTTCGCCAAAAATAAAAGTGTAAGAAAAATTATCGAATTCATTCCCGAGAATTTACTTGTCTACACAGAAATCAGATTGGCTTTCCTGAATCGAAATCTTGAAAATTAACTGATAATTTTGAGAGGAGATTTTAATGTGGATTTTTCGAAAGACAGTTGATTTTTTTTTTAATGAAAATTCAATTTAATTATGTCAAACGATCCAAATGTGAGAGTTCGACGAAGTACAAAACAACGCTTGACGGAGCTTTTTTCTTAAATATTAAAAAAAATTGACTCTAAAGTATTTATAACATATTTCAGCTATCATAAATCTACCATTTCCTTTTTACAATATAATTAATGCACAAATATGATTGCATATTTTGTAACTAATACCATTTAATGAGTACAGACATAAGAATGAACACTTATTTAGGACAATATTAATACCCCCTCGTTTTTGATTCACCGAACTAATCCATTGTATCAAATAAATAGAATGATTTATTTATATTTTCAATTTAGAACATTAAAAGTTCTCACTTCTACGTGGGACTATTAGCACCCACCCACTTTTCCCCATCATATGGGTTGTTGTAACTGAAAAAAAAACAATAATAAAAAAACATCGTTGTTGGGAATATTGATTACAAATTTACTGTTTCGTTTGCAGTTAATTAATATGAAAGTTGCATTTCAAAGCAACTGATGGGTTTTGGGCCTTGTAATTTTAAACCATGATGCAATCCACTCTACTCTCCAGCACCATGCCAATAGAAAGGAATATTTAAAATATCCCTCAACACGACGGGGCTTCAGTGGGTCACAGGTAGAAAAATCAAGCAGTTATACGTTTGCAAACATCACTACTCGGTTACCAAGGTACAAAATTCAATTCTTTTAAAAAAATAATTTAATTATAATAATGGGCGGTCCTTTTTTTTGTGTTACATTAAAAATAAAATTTCGGTCTGGTATACCCCCCCCACATGCAATTGCTGAAGATTAAGAAACATTGTTTCCTGTAGAGTCGGTCGAAACTTAAAAGAAACTTCCTATACAGTTTCAATAATCGGCCCTTCGAGAAGTTTTTAATGTAAACGAAATACATATGTATTCTTTTTATACGTAACGTTTTAAGTTTTAAAAAGGGAATTTAAAACTTAGAAAAAGAATTGTTTAAATGATATGCTATAATAACTATAACGGATCAGTCGTCCCTATCACAAGACTGTCTATTTACTCTTTAGAGGTGAATGCTTTAAAAAAATACGCATTTCAAAACCAGAAGGTAGAACAACGCGAACACGTAATACCCTTCTAAACATAAAATATTTTTAATTATCTTGAAGTTACTAAAAAATTTTAAGCAGGGCGAACTTTTTTCTTTAATTGCGAATTACAGAAACGAATGTTTAAAACGAAAACGAGCAAAAGCATACTTTTTCATGAAGGAAACTCTCTCCTACCAATTGAAATGCGTTCTGCTGCTGAATCTTATGGCAAATGCAACTGACATATCACGAGGCAGGTACTTTGCGGAGTCTATTTGAATTTTAAAAATATGCATTCAGGATATTTTCGTTCCGGAATAGGAAATGCTAAATATCAAAATTTAAATTCGTTTTAGAAATGTATATTTTCTCCGAGAGAGATACGTTTCTCCGAAGAATATTGTCGCAGCGACCTACTTAATACGGGGGGGGGGGATGGAGACCTGTCTCTCGGAACCCGTCAACACGGACCAAATTCCAAGATTTCCAAGGATAAAGAGTACGCGTATATATCGCGTTTTCTTTTTCGCCTCTCCCTCTCTGGAATATTCATCCAGGGAGCTGCCTCCCCCGTTCTCCGGCAGCAGCTGTCCACGCGGAACAAGTTTCAGCGAAAAAGAGGAAATATTTGTTTTGCTTCTCAGTGAAGTGGGGAAAGGGCTGGAAATTGTGTCTCGGCATCCTTCTTCCGTTCTCACAGTTTAAGATAGTTTCCCCTCCACGTTGAAGATTCCTCTCTTTTAAGAAATATCTTATTCGCTAAAAACTTGTCACGCATTGGAAACGAAAAATAGAAAAATATATATTTTTTTTCCAAATAAATATTATTTGATCCTTTCCGTATCTACGCATCTGACATTGCGTTAAAAAGTAGCGATGGCGGAACAATCTCTCGCTTTAAGGTATGTGACTACCTTCGGAGCACTTTTTTTTTTGAAATATATAAATTTTCAACTAAATAAACTTATTTTTATTTAAAATGGAGCATACAACTAGGGTTTCAAGTACAATTTCCAAAAAATTAAAAGTAATTTTCGATATATTGGGAATTTTGAGTGAAATTTTAGTGAAAAATTGTAATTACGGTAAGGCTTGTATTGAAAATTTTAGTTGATATATTCGAATAATATTTATGAAATACATAAATAAAGTCATTATCTGTGCTTAGAGCTATAAAATTTGTGATATTTTAAAAAGTTTTTGAAATATGGCATTTTTTATGTTTATTTTCTAATGTTATTTTCTCACAAAAAGTGCAATAAAATACATAAATATATACACAGAGATTAGATTGTTGTCTAGACTGGAGATAAAACAAAATAAAACATTTTCTGAAAATTTCAATTCAATATCTTAAAAAGAAGTCTTGTAGAGAATTTTACCGTGAAGCAAAAAATTGAAAAACATAGTTTCTCAGAAAAAGCATTTAAAGATTTTAATATGGTATAAAAAATTTCTACTAATTGTACATTTTTTAAACTCACCATATTTATGGGTCAAGATCTTTTTAGCTTCATGTTTAACTAATTTGGACTTTTTAAAAACTTTTGCTGTTTTCTGGAGAGTTTTATAGACTAACAATTGTTGTTTTTAGTGAAATTTTGATGAACAATTGCATTTACAGAAAATTCTAATGAATGTATTCAAATAATATTTATACAGTACGTGAATAACATCTTTATATGTGTTAGAAATTAAAAGATTTGTAATACTTTTGAAAGTTTTTTAATTATGCCCAATTTTATGCAAAAACACGATTTTTCAAAAAAGTAATGATCTTTTTTCATAAAAAAGCAATAAAGTACATAAATATGTACACAGAGATAAGATTTTGATTCATAAGACAGATATAACTAAATGAAACATGTTCAGAAAATTTCAATGCAATATCTTACAAATATTTTGAGTAGGGATGTACTTCCGGTTTTGTAAACTCCATTTCGGGTTTACTAATTCTGCTATAACTTTGTTTCTAAATGTCGAAAAAATAAAACCAGAGTGTTTTTGGAATCTTAAATGTATGGGCTGTAAAATAAAAAGCATAAAACCAATTTCGAAAATTTTCCCAAAACAACGAATTTTGGGTAGTCACATACCTTAAGTGAATTCACCAGCTTATTCAATGCATGGGACTCTTATTTTTGCCTTCAGTGTTCCAGAATTGGCTTAGAGTGTACTTCTTAAGTAAGATAATTGTCATCGTTTGCATAAAGTATGTTGAAATTTGTAAAATCCGTAGGCTATCTATTTTAAACATTTGACACTTTGAGGGAATTGGAGGTAGAATTTCGTCTACTTTTAATATACTGTAAAATTATTCGAAGGCATTTCGCATGAATTCGAAGTTCAAATCTATTTTTTTTAATGAAAAAATTGTTTTTGCCTCAACAGAAAAAGTTATGTTTCGATAGTCATCTATAAAAAAATTATTTTTGGCACCTTTGGTAGCAATAAACCATCAGTTTAAAATCTTTACTAAAGCATTGTAGAAGTGTTTAATTCAAAATTTATAAAATTAGTCTTTTTTCCAATAGTTAAGTATATTCTTTCAAGAACTTTAAAAAAACGAAGGGGAAAAAAGGAAATACATATTTAGAATATTTTAATAATAAATGAAAAATTCTGTTGAACACAAAGAAATCACCGATTTACAAAATATGCACTTTGATCTCAAGAATATCCATGAAGCTTAATCGTGTGGGGCGAGTTTTACAGAGTGAGTGAATATTAACGTCCCACTGTTCAGCTACACGAGGGCTTTTTGGGACGGTCCGCGTAATTTTGAACAATGGTCAAGTGACGCGGACGACACCTGAGCTGGCACCCCCTCTCCTAACAACCACACCACACCAACGGGAGGACGTTTGAGCTCTCGACAGATTTAACGTGCATCTCTCCCTTACACGGCGGGTCTTCAGTGGTACTGGGATCGAACTCATGACACGCTAGTCATGGTGCGAAGAATGGATTATTGTACAATTAGAAAAACGATTTCCGTACACAGTAAAACTGCAAAAACTTTAAATCAACGCATGATTGAAATTAAAGAGCATTTGTATAATTTCTAAAATAGTCTCTTGATTGTATGATGCATCAAAGTTAAGAACACTGTGTTTTGTGAAAAAAAATTACCATTAGTTTTTTATGTAGCAAACTATCTAATTTTCCATCCACTCTGAAGCGCAATTCTCAAGGGATTTTGTCTATCAGCGTAGAAAAAGCGTTCGAAAATTCCCTCTTCGAAATAAGTGATCTTTAACACCGAAATTTTCTGTGCAGAGCCTCCTTCAGTGTAATTAATAGATCAGATTTTGAAAGAAACGGGTATTAATTAATCGTTACACTAATTAGATTAAAAGCAAAACTATTTGTATGCATTCACGTTGCGTTCGATTAGCTTGTGTTCTCATAAAAAGAAGTACACTCCGTGCCGATGAATCCAAGAAGAAGGAAAACGTTAATCCCTTTTTGGAAATTCATTCATCTGTAAAAGAGATTTGAAGGAAAATTAAGATACTTATGTTCAAAGCGCTAACAATTTACCTTTTGTTAGGAGGAAAAGCTCAAGTGTATCCACAAGAAATTTTAATTTTTTCAAACTCTCAAAGATCGTTTGTTTTAAACCCTCTTACATTACCATAGATCCCTTAGGAACCTACTGAATTGGTTCCATTTCTGAATAAGTGGATGCATTGCGGAATACAAGCAACAATAACACAGGGCTGCGGTGTTCTTGGGACACAGCCACGAATAACCCCTTTATTATTATTTGTAGACCTGCTCCTTGTAGTAGTGGAGTTGGAATCAACTCGAGAAGTTCCCATTAATCTCGGGGTCCAAGGAAGTTGACAACCGGCAGAGATAAGGTCGAACGAATCCGGTCCAAGGGGTTCACACCCAGCGCATTAATTAAGAATTTTGCATAATGATCACTTTGTGTTCGGGGGCGCCAAACGCTCTGTAATGGCGCCAACTTTTCTAATACTGCCGCCGCTTCCACTATTTAATTAAAGTTCGTTACTGTCGGTGCCTGTGCCTTAAGCACAAATTTATTACTCGAGAGTTTTCAACCCCACTTATTTGAGAAATGGAATAGTTTGAATTATTTTCATGCATCTCCCTCCCTCTTCCTGGTAACTTATCAGTAGGTAATTGTGGAGTAAATTATAAGGAAGAGAGAGTGTGAATATAAAGTAGCTGCATTATTCAAAAGTTTTAATACGTACTTAAACAAAGTAAATAATGTTCTTATCTATCATTAGCCGACGGTATGTCTAGAATGATTCGTGTCTTTTGTGTGCAACATGTTGCAGGTTCCTCGTCTTTTCTACATTAAAACTGTTCGGGTTCTTCGTAAACCTTCGAAGGAATCTATATGTTCTAAAAAAAGGCCTATATATGAGATTTTAACTCATTGTAATTTGTATTCTGAAGAGTTTCATTCTTCTATTTTTGGGCAAAAGAATTTTAAAATAGAGAAAAGAATTTTAAAATAATATATAAAAAGCCATATTTATATTTATATATATAAATTTCTCAAAGGAATAGAAATATCAAAATAATTGTTCAGCTAACGTCGCGCAATGAAACAACGCGAGAGTTATTGCCGACGCACCTCATCAAACTAAACCTCGGTCAAGTGACGAGAGCAACACCTGAACCAGGACCCTTGCATCCAAACTTTGACATAACACCAATTTAAGGACTTTGATCCCCTCCACAGGGAAGGTCTGCAGTGGCACAATGAATCAAGTCGAAAAATTGGGCTACACAGCTACCATGGACTAAATAGAAGATTCTTCTTTACACTGAGTGGCCAAATTATAATGACCACCCCTTCATTATAATTCTAGACCACCTTTAATACTGCAGGGATTCTTCTCGGTTTGAATAGAAGTTGTTGGTGGGTCGCTTGAGGAGCCACCTACTGATATCCTCCTTTATACTAATTTGAGACGTCTTTTCTTGTTCAAGGTTGACAGTAGAGGCTTTCGTACAGGTGAGCGGCTATCATAGCCTATACCAGTGATTCCCAAAAAGGTCTGGGACGACCAGCAAGGGGTCCACGTCAGCAAAAAATAATTTGAAGGGTCGTTAGGTGTAAATGAGGGTTTACGACAGTGGCTTTCATTAAATCAGATCGTGACTTTAATTTTAAAAGAAAATTTAATCAAGTAGAAACCAGATTTTACCTGTTTAACAGATTTCTTTACTTAATTTAATGAAGTTAATTTGCAGTTACAGGGCGACAGCATAAATTTTATTGAAACTAGAAGCATCAATTCAGCGTTTCTTGTCAGAATTAAGCTAGATGAGTGTAATACTGACAACGTAAATTTTCTCCGAGTTTCTTCCTAGTTCTTTTCCCAATTTGCCAGGAAATTTTCGTTTTAATATACGTTCAACATTTGAATGTCGTTTATTCAGATTTTAAAACTAAGTTTGAGAATACTTTGAATAGGTAATACCATAGTGGGCAATGAATTCACATGGTCACAATAAAAAAAACCCACAAATGTCAGCTTAAAAGAAGAACTGATCGAAATAGGCTCTAACGAAGATATTGAAGTAAAATTTAGAAATTGATGACAATAATTGTGACTTTAAATAATATACCTGTTATTTATCCGGAATTATTGAACATCTTGAGAAAGTTTTTAATTGCTTTTCCTAGTGAGAAGGAGTTTCGGCGTGGTTGCCAATCTCCAAAATAAAAAAGACTGGGCACTGCTAACCGAGGACATTTAGGGTTAAATTTGACAACTTTGATGCCAAGTGATGAAAATTTGATATAGAAGAACCAGACTCATCTCTCCCATTGAAAGTATTTGTTTGTTGGTCAGTTGTTTTATGTATTAATTAACATTTATTTTAATTAACTAATATGTGTTTCTTAACTTTTAAACACTATACTTCACTACAGCTAGAGATTTAAGTATTTTGAAGAAAGTAACTGTGTACCAGCTGTCAAAAAGATGTTTAAGTTAATAAATCTGCAAAAATTCAATATTTGATAAATAGGGGTCTACTCCAAACCGAAAAACATGGTAAAGGGTCTATAAGACAAATTTGGAAACCTCTGGCTTATACAATGTAATGTGCAGCAAACAGTTTACTTAAAGATGTTTGCATTTGCTCTTTTGTAGTTATTTACTACAGTTAAACGTACGGTTACTGTTCTGTAGAACAGGACAACTTTCGCCTTTTCGAGTGAGCATTCAGTAGCTTGTAACGAACTGACATTGAGTCCTAGTTTTCTGCTTGGTAATTCTCTTATCATAAACATTAATAACTTATACAACTGAAAGCTTCACAAGAACAAGAGTCTTGTTGGTTCTGGTTCCAACGCATCAAGCACCTATAATTATCCCGCGTTTAAACTCAGCTAAATCACGCTCTTTTCCAATTTCTTCAAAAGTAACACAATTCAATTGATGCTTTACTGTTCCTGAATTCACTATTAATAGCTATCTCGACCTCTGGAGGCAACTACGACAGGCTATAACTGATATCCGTATAAAGTGGTCATAATAATTTACCACTCAGTATATATTTCATGGAATACAACAGGAACTTTAATAAAGATCTTAAATAGAAGGAAAGATTTTGGAATGAGAAAAAGTTGATTCAATAATTTCTAAATAAAGAACAATAAATAGATTATTAAAGTATCATATTTTTATCTGTTTTGTTTTCATTTCATTTCATCTTATTTACGTGAATATTTAGTAACATTACCATTTAATTAGGGTAAAATAAAGAAGATAAGAATATTTTAAATAATAAAAAAGAATTGCTCCTTTAAAATCTAAGAATATCTCCGAAATATAATAGATCTTCTTTAAGAAATCGGAGTCGGCCCTTTTTACACAAAGATGTGTATCTACCTTTTACTAAATTCACGAGATGGTTTGTTCATTTATTTAAAAATGTCAAAATTTTCCCCTTTTTTTAAAAAGAAATGCTTCTTTTTTTTATCTAAAACAGTATTGTTTAAGAAAACAATTTGATCGGTATGTTCTAAACGTGCGAAGTGAAAGAAGCATTTCTGAAATAAATTTGTCGTTAACTTTTGAAAAACTTTTCTTTAAAAATTTCTATTTACAGTCATCGTCACTGGCTACTTGAACCGATATCTGAAATGTACAATATAATATTTTCCCCCAAAGTTTCTCAATCACTAAGTGATTATGAGAATTTGTACATTTGAGATAACACATTTTTGAATAAAAAAACACAAAGAAAGTATCACACACATACACACATTTTTTAAGTTTATACACGAATAATGATAAGTTTAAAATTTCAAAGTCGCAGACCTCTCATTGGCTAGCAATTACACATTAAATGTTAAAATCAATAAGTTCTAAAACCTCCTAGTAGTCATGTAAGGAATGATACAGATTCATAATTTAATCTTGCGGTATATTCTCCCAGGCATCCAATGATTGTTACACTAGGTCTGAGACATCTAGGGGTGCTTGAATAGGATGACCAACAATGTGAGTGAGTGAGAGCAAAATTAATGCCGTACTATCAGGGAACACGAGGGAAGTTAGGAATTTTTAACCTCGGTTATATGACGAAGACGACACCTAAGCTGGCAAACCCTCTTCAAAACCACTACAAAGGGAGCAACTCATAACACGCTGGCCACGAGCTGGTGAACATGACTACCGCGGCCACACCAGCAATATTTCCCACATGTGGATCGTGGGTTAGTTAAGTGGCCTTTGATGGCTTATCAACAGCACTCAACCGGTCTAGAGAAACACGAACTGTTTGGGTCTGGCATTACCTCACAGGAAATTTGCGACCCCAAGATAGAATGCCATCATATATAAGGAAAACAACTCGTTGTATGACATCATCAAAGTATCATCGAGTTCTTAAGATAGTACGCAGTATGAATAGAACTTTCATTAGCTTTCCGCGCTGTCAAATCAGTAATAATTGTAGTATTCCTCTACAAAACAAAGGTTGATTGCGATCATCTGCTCCAAGAAGGATTCATCGTTCAATGTAACGAGATACCAGTCTGATGACAGCCATGATGATCAGTTGCGATTCCCCTTCAGACGATTTTATGGGGTTAAAGACTGATTTGCGCTCCATTTAAATGCTATGAAATGGGTGAAATTACTGCAAATAGTAGAAAAAGAGTCCGTATATAGCACGTTCAGTAGCGGACAATGACGCCGTTCAGGCATCTGAACATCAATCATACAATCATATGATTTAGCCTCGCACTCGAGCGCCTTCTACAACTCTCATTCCACAAATGTGTTCCGTAAGGTAACCACTACTCAGAGTTGCCAGATCGTGTGATTTTTCGCGAATTTTTTTTTTTTTTTAAATTTGTCGCTACTTTTTTTTATCCTATTGCTACTTAGCGAATTTTACGCTACTTCACATGAAGATCCCACTACTTTTCGCTACTTTCAACAATATATAAAACAATTGGAACAAGTTTCGAAAAAAAATTTTGTTTAGGAAAAATCGCTAAAAATTTTTAAAAAAATTTAGCAACTTAAGTCGTCAAAGAAAACATGGAGTTACAGTATGTCCTAAGCGATACGGAACGCTGTAATTTCTCCTCTCCCCTCCATCACCACCGCCACGAATCGGAGTCGATCTAAGTAAGCGTGGGGCTTCCCTCTCCCGCCAATCCTTTCCAATGTAAGTGGAAGAAGGAGAGTAATTGTGGCATTCTTTCTGATTCCAATAGAAGTATGAAAATGAAACATGTATTATTCTTAAAAAAATAGGCTTAGAGAGAGAATTTCTACATAAATAAACTGGAAAAGAGTGAGTGAATGAGTGAATATTAACGTCGCACTGTTAAGCTACACTAGGGCTTTTGGCGACGGACCTCGTAATTTTGAACCATGATCAAATGACGAGGGCGACACATGAGCTGGCACCTCCCACTCCTAACTACCACACCACACCAACGAGAGGACGTTTGAGTTTTCTACAGATTTAACGTGCATTTCTCCCCTACACGGTGGGTCTTCAGTGGTACTGGGCTCAAACTCATGACACGCTAGCCATGATCTTTCACGCTAGCCATCACGCTAAGTCATACCTTGACCACTTAGCTACCGCGGCCATAAATAAGCTGTAAAATTAATTATGAAAGGAGTCCCAGTTCTCCTCAATATTTGATGAATCTACACATGTTGCACGCTGTAAACACCTTTGTTTGTGTGTTCGCTACCACAATAGAAAAAAGAATAAGAGAGTATTTTAATTTTTAGGACTAGTAGAAAAAAGTTGTGGAATCTACAGCTTATTCTCTGTATAAACATGTGATGTACTTTTTTAATAAAATATGAATCAATCTAGGAAACTGCTTTGCAATTGAAACTTTAGGGGCATCTAATCTTTGTGGGAAAATCATTTCTTTTTACTCTATTGAAGAAGGACACCCCAAAGCCAATTTTAATTAAATACATTTGTCATTCACTTCATTTAGTGAGTTCATATGCCTACGAGCATCTGCCCCATCTAACTTAGAGTTTTTGATAAGCGAATCATATGTGACTGGTTTCATTGACCTGCTTTAAAAATAAAATCTTACATGGATTTATATAAGACATTAAATGATGTAGAAGATCGAATTTATTAAACTTTCTACAACCAGATGGATAACAAGAAGCAATAGCATTAAAATAATCTTTAACAACTGAGGTTCCTTAAGGCTTCATTTTCAGCTTACTTCCTCGGCGTATGACAAATATCTTGGAAGAGAGCTTTACATAATGTATTCGGATCCAGTAAATGAGTTATATATCTCATTTGTTTTGCCAATTTTAGCAGAATTTGAGCGGATTAATTTGATCTTTCAAAGTGATCATGCTAACCATTGTAAACTTCTGAAAGAATTAGAAAGTTTTACCCTTTCTACTAAGAATAGTTTTCTCAAAATGTGTGAATCTCGAAGTTGACATGAGTTTAACAAGCTTTTACTTGCCGATTGAAGAAGTTAATTTTGGATATGCTTTTTCTAATAAATTGACAAGCAAAAATAAAATAATTTCTAGAGAATCTACAAAACAAATATATCAAAGATGTCATGATTTTCTCAAGACTTCATGTCAGCAACTTTTAAGCCGAACCCCTTCAAATTACTTATTTTTTAAAAATGTAAAGAGGTTTTACCCTGATATTTTTAAAATTCATTCGTTCTTCTTTTCTTGATCTGCCTTTCAGACCAATCTAAACTGAATGTTCTGGAGAATCAATGTTTAACATACAGTTAAAAGATCTGAGCTTTTAAATGATGGAGCATTGTTTTGGCGTCGCATTTTTAATTAAAAGATACAGTTGAAAATCCATTTTTAAGAAATTAGCTATGTTTGATTTAACGCCTTCCCATAAGTAATGCCACTGTGGAAAGACGAGAGAGAGAGGACGTTTGAGACTCCAAAAAGACGTCAACAAAGACAAAATTAAGGATTCGATTTGTGTCTCGAACTATTGGATTCAATTCTCAGAATCAAAATGACTTTGGAAGAACGACTTGCTTCGTTGATTTCATTCCATCTCCACAAATACTTCAATATATTTCAGAAATTTACGAAAAAGGCAAAACAAATCACGATACTGAGCAGGAAGAATTTGAATATATTTTTAATGAATTATAAATAATTAAAGCATTTTAATGTATTTTTAAAACAGTTTTACAAAATTAAAAAAAAATATATTTATGAATTGCAAGTGAAAATCGATTCACTACTTTTTGCTACAATCCCTTCTTTTTTCTTACTACTTTGCTAAATAAGTTTCTGGCAACTCTACCACTACTTGCGGCATCCTTCTTGGCTCTATGGTGCGCGTGGAAGCCCCCTGATTATGCGACCACGTTCAAAGTTGTCCAATTGGTCTCGATAGCATTGCAATGACATTATTGTTAGTATCTCCAGGGAAAGATCAATGTTTTATACAACGGAAGAAATGTGCGCGCATTAAAATAATTTGGCGAAAAAATACGTCAACGAACTTTCGAGATTATCGGCTATGTTTAGGAGTAATTTTTATTTTATTTTCAAAGAAGCTTACATCCTAAAGTTCTGAACAGAAATATAAATCTCTAAATGTTTTTTCTGACAACTGAAACGTAAATGAGTACGTTCATATTAAAGTCAGGCTATAAAGCAACGCGAAGGCAATTGCTGACAAACTTCTTCAGATTTAAAGTGCATCATATCCTCTACTTCAATGGCACCGGGGTTTGAACTCATGACACCCTTCCCATACTGAAAGAAAAAAGTAAAATTCAATTCATGTCTCATATAGCTACTTTTGTTTCACTCAACACATTGCACACAAATACTTTTTCTTCACTTATATTTGCTTCCTTTAGATGGACAGTATAAAAAATTCTGACGAATAAAAAATATTCCGAATCGCAAATAATCATTTTACTTGAGAAGTATCTTGCAATTTCGGAAGAGGAGGACCTCCAATTTCTCCAAAATGCATCTATTACATAATCGTCATTTAAAACATTTCAGACATTATTTAAAGTAAGAAAATAATAACTATCATTTATTTATCAATTGTATATTATCATTTATTTTATTTCCCATTAGACCACGAGAGAATTGTAGGAGCAAGCACCACATTGTTTCCATCAACAATCTTTAGTAGAAGTCCGACTTCCACTACTTTTACAAACTTTTGCAAATGTTTTAAAATGAACACTAATAAAACTTTATCTCCCACAAGCACTGGGGAGTGCTAACATATAGGGCATTTCTTCACGCTTTTGGATGGAAAGAAAAATGCGAAATTTGTATATAATAGCAGACTTGCCTTTCCAGACCTCCACATCGGTGATCCGTGAAGCCTTTCTCACACCGGCATTTTTATCTCGAAAGCATTTTGATCAAGCACCTTCAGAAACGTATAATTAAAGGACATTTCCCTAGGGCTCACCTAAAGCTTTCGTTTTGTCTCAGTGAAGAGAGGCGCCGTTAATTACAGTCACAAAGACAGTGGAGACAGTTTCCTTCCCACAAAAGGGACCTGAGCGGATCATTTGTATGAAGAACCGAAGCGGACGGAGAAGCAGCGATTTCCATTAGAAGAGAAAACTAATCAACTAATGAGTGGATAGTGTGGAATCTGAAAATGTAGCAAGGTAATACCGTACAAGTGCTTAGGACAAGTTTAAAACCTCTTAAGCCACAGGAACTCCCCACCTTACCCAGTTTTTCTCAGAAATAATATACAATGATTACGCCATGCTCATATAAATTCCACTAAGGCTACAATAATTATATTATTTCATTGAACGCATTTACAAATCTGAAGCAAATAAAATAAAAATATCATTAGAGAAATACAAGAGTGCAACTAACAATAAATATGTTTCCAACAATAGAACCCTGACTCGGTATAAGGAGGACTGTATAATCCTGAATTGAAATATCTCCTACACACTGTTCCAATTCACTTTAGACTGCGTATATTTCTTAAATCTTTAATTCCATTGGTATTTAGACGATGATATATCCGTTACATTTTTATAATCCAATTATTTAGTTCATTCTATTAAGAATTTGGGTTTATTGGATGACACACATAGAAGACATGTTTACAGGGTAAAGAACATTACATAGCTCTGACTGTACAAGCTAAACCAGGGGCGGGCAAACTTTCCCAGGGTTACCGGCTACTTCTAGTTTCTTCAAGGTGTTTTGGTCCACCCAGTATCAGCGGCACACACAAAGGGGTGGGAAGGGTCCACGGGTCCGCACACTCTTCCATAGTCCATGGTATTTTTCCCAATCAATTATAATCCCATGTATATAGTATTAAAATTTAATTAAGTATTTTCTATTAATAATCCTTTTATTAATAATGCTAATAATTTATTCAATAATTTATTTCTTACTGTTCTTTGTTCCGGACAATCTACAAAAGGAAAAAAATATGTTTGGCACCGAATTGGGGTAAGGATATGAGAATGGTAGGCATTCGACCCTGGACCACCGCATTGCGCCCCCTTTGAAAAATTCACGAGGGCGCCCACTGCCTAGGTGTGGTGAGGTAAGGAAAAAGTCAACAATATGTATTATAATTTATAATAAAAATACGGAATATGTACTTATACCTAAGTAAATGAAATGAAAAACTCACATTTTACAAACCGCGTTTAAACCAAAATGTAAAATACAAACATAATAATAATAACCCCAAATATAAAAATATCTATTGATGCATTATTTTTCAAACATTTCAAAATACATTAAAAAATAAAACATTTTCTCCATCTAAAGTTAATTCTCAGCCAATCTTGAATATTTCCGTATACAATTCCTAACGGCTACTCTTCAGGCGGTCAGTCTAAATTGTATTGGCGGTCCACCAGTCGATCGCGATCGACGCAATACCCACTCTAGAGCTAAACAAAGTATATCTCTCAGATGACTTGCAGCGCCATCTATTCATTTAAAACTTAATTTACAACAGCGTTCTCAACTTACGTCTTGTAAATCATAATCAATTTGTGCTCAGATGATTGATTTATTGTTTTCTAACGGATTACTTTGAAGCTGCTCGAGAGCTATTGCAAAGTGCCCAAAGGAATCGAACTCACCCGAAAGGGGTTTAGAGCAGCAAACCGGCCCCCCCCCCCAGTACGCGTTCAAATTTTATTGAAACTTTGTTTATATTTTCAAAATAATTTTAAACAGTACTCAAGTGGTGAGGACAACACGTTAGCTTGCATACCACTGTCCCCCTCCAAACTTCCACATCACATCAACATAAGTATTTAGAACATTGAATAGTCCAACATGGGTTCAATGGAAGAAATTAAATCGGTAGGACTGTGAAAATAACACAATCAAAGTAAAAAAAATCTGCAAATTTTAATAGATGGCTGGCTTCAGCAAAACAAAGTTTCGAAAACCGAGAGATCCTTTTGTAGTGTCCTTCATCATATCAACGTCAAATTTAAACAGAAGCCATGGATCTTGCCGCTCTATTCTGTCAAAATGCTTCAGTCAGGACTTCTTTGATTTTATTCCATGACGACTTAAGGATACTCATTTATGAAAACTTGACAAACTACTGATCTTTAAAGCAATTGTGTGTTTATATAAAAATAAGTTTTAGCATTACCTGATTAAAATTGTTTAGTAAATTCTTCAGAGCAGAGAGAGAGAGTACTTGAGATGTGTGTGTGTAACGTTCCTTTATTTTTCAGTAACTTTTTTACCTTTTTATTGTAGAGAATGATTTATTCTTGACACCTAGCTTAAACTTCATCATCGGGGCATATATATCAAAACACATATTACTTCAATATTCTTTAGCATATATTTGGAAGGGGATGCCGTTAAAAAAGAATATTGACCAACATCTGTCTCAGGAACATTTCACAAATGGTGATCATACGTCTGATCCGGTGAAACTAAACGCAGATTGCAAGGCCTCTGCGCCCTATGTGATACATGTGGCGGCAGCAGCGTCCTGTCTCAGAAGCTGACGGACGACCCTTAACGAGAATGGGGCAGTTACGCCAAACTGCCACCCAGGGCTAAGACAGTAGAGTAAAGGGCGGTCCATTTGCATTTAAGATGCCGCATTTAGCATATACATTAGTAGTCACGTACGAGTAGAAGTGCTTTAACTGAACAACGCGTTGCTTCGCTAGAATTGGGATGGAGAGTTATTTCTTATCGTATAAAGCTTATTATTATAACGTATATAAAGTATGCAAATAAGCGTTACTGTATCATTTATAAAAACTAAGTTTAAAAACAGATTTTAAAAAATATATAATTAAGTGACTAAGAGCTAACTTCGCACTATAAAGCAACAGGAGGGCTATTACTGATATATCTCGTTATTTTGAACCTCGTTCAAGGGACGTCACCTGAGCTGCCCCCCCCCGTCTCCTAACTACCACACCAATGGGAGGAGAGATTGAGTTTCTCAACATATTTAAAGTCCATCGATTGCCTCTACACGGCGGGTCTTCAGTGACACCAGGACTCGAATTTGCGACTGGAGTGTCACGAATTTGTGACTCTAAACCTTATGCTACCACGGCCGCAATATCACTGAAAGAAAATGAAGATAACAAGTAACGTAAGGGGAAAAAATTAAGTCAATTCCTACTTAGGTCAACAAAGGAAATTTTTATTTTGGTTACTTTTCATTAAATAACATAAATATGTATATCCATATGACAGAATCAAAATATTAAGCGGTAAAGCACCTTTTAAATTAACATTAAATATTTTTAACCACATTGAATTTGTAATTATATTTAAAACAAAAGTTGACTATAATATGTAAGAATTTAGCTAAAGACCAGTGTTAAAGGAATGCTGACGTCTAACTAGCATATCATTATTCACATGTTAAGTTAAATCTTCATCACAAATATGACACAAGATGGTTAATCCAATGGTGCTGTCATCTAGAGGAAAGATACCGACTGGAGTATATTTCTGAAACTATAATCAATTAATTAAATTTAATTAATGAATTGTTATTTGAAGAAATTATATTATCATCAAATATATATATCATCAATAACAAGTTTTAAAAAATGGATTTGAACTTGTGAGCGGATGAATAAAAATATTTTATTAACGATTAAATTTTTGAACAAGTTAAATATATATATATATATATTACACTGGTGTCCAAAAGTTAAGCATAAATCGTAAAATGCGAAAAACATGGAGTAAATATTCATACAATTATTCCAAATTTCTTGCGCATATTAATTGGGTGAAGAAGAAACATTGGGTTCATGCAAAACTTTTCAGTCGACTACGTCCTGCGTAAAACACCGGCGCTATGTCGGAACGCGGAGAAACCGATTCACGCAGCATAGGCAGTTCAGTCAAGTTTCGTGCAACTGCTGTGCGAATGAGGATTGTTAACCATCAAACAAGGTGAATGATGGCACAAAGACGCCAATTGGGCATGTTTACGAAAGGAAGAATCGTTGGAATGCTGGAATCCTCACGATCACAAACCGAAGTGTCTCGAATTCTGAATGTGGACCAGTCTGTGATCTCAAGTCTGTGGCTGAGGTTTCAAAGAAAGGAAGATGTTACCCCCCGACAACCAGTATCAGGTCGACCAAGAGTCACATCCCCTAGCCAAGACCGATATCTGGTAATAAGTGCGCGACGTACGTCAGAGGGGCAGTACTGCCAGAGTACTGGGTTCGGCGCTCACAGTCGCCACAGGAATACGAATTTCGAGACAAGCTGTTTACAGGAGACTCAATCATGCTGGCCTGTATGCCAGATGACCAGCAGTTTGCATTCCCCTCACGTCTGCGTATAAACGCGCTCGTTTGAACTGGAGTTTGAAATATCAACATTGGAGTGTGGGAGAGTGGGCCAATGTGCTGTTCAGTGACGAGTCCCGATTTAGTCTGAGTAGTGATTCTCGGCGGGTAACGATATAGAGAGAACGTGGAACACGTTTTTAACCAAGAAACATAACGGAAAGACATCATTTTCCATCAAGGGGAGTAATGGTATGGTCAGGCATCATGATGGACGGCCGCACAGACCTCCATTTCTTTGACACGGGGTCTGTGACTGCTCAAAGATACAGAGACAAAGTTCTTGAGCCTTATGTTCACTTGTTTGGTGTGCTGTCGGTCCTGACTTCATATTCATGGATGATAATGCGCCATGTCACCGAGGGGTGCTGATTGATGACTTCCTTGAAACGGAAAACATCTAGCGCATGTCGAGGCTTGCGAACTCCCTTGATTTAAATCCTATTGAGTATGTATGGGATATGCTGGAAAGACAAATTGTAGCCCTTTCGCACCCACCAAGCTCCGTTACAGAACTGAAGAGAGCTCTCCAAAAAGCTTCGAACCGTTTGAGCCCACAACTCATTCAACATCTCATAGCAAGTATGGTAAATCGCTGTGCAGCGTGCCTGACTGTCAGAGGTGACCACACGCCTTATTAAACTGCAGCATCATATTTTATTTAATGCTTTCTTTAATTTTTTCTTTAATGTGTGAATCCTTGCTATGCTCAGTTTTCTTTCAAACTTCTACTTTGGATAATAAAATTAATTATTATCATTCTTTTGATTTGCTTCCTTATTTTATAACCATTTTACACTCGCATATCACGTTTCCCGTCATTGCGATTTACAGTTCCTCCTTTATTCACAAATTATCAATTATGCTTAACTTTTGGACACCAGTGTACACTATGGCGATCCTGTCATACAGCTGCGAGTGTGGTCGTCGCACGTGCATTGACACCTGGACCCTTAAAAATATTGCATGGCTTGTCTTGGATATCACCCCGGCAACCTTTGACACTACAAGGAACCCCCTATTTCACGATGTACCAGAAGCAGCCCGAGGATGAAAGAAGCCACTGCGATGTTCCCGAACTCTAGAGAGGGCCAACACAGGGAATGGGGGGAAAACTCCTCCCTCACAAAACAGCAGAACTGGATTCTAATATAATTTAATTACTAAGTTAATAACTTCAATGTAAATCTGTAAATAAAAGCTGTGACGTTATTTAACTTCACATTTTATTTAGCCAACATCACGCTACCTTTATTTGTCTCAAACGTCACTACACTCATTAACATAAAAGTTTGCGCACCAAGAAAAAGTAATCAAAGTGAAACGAAATTTTACATAAGTATTACTTTGATATAAGTAGGTGATTAGAAAATGAAAGAAAAAGGATAATTTATTACAGAAAAAACTGCAGATGAATAGAAGTTTTAGCACTCCATTGAACCCCCACTAACGCGAATGCACGATGCAATACGAGCGGGCATTGCGGCGTACAAGTTCCGTATGATGTCCTGAAACACCTCGCTCCACAGTTGTTGTAAACGTGCCTCTGGTTCGATCACTCTCTCAGAGGCTGTTCAACTTGCCGTTCCAAATGATCCCTGATATGCTCGATTGATGACGAATCTGGCGATGGAGCAGGCCAGGAAAGGACGTAATGTGCTGGAGGTAGTCTTGTGACATCCTTGCCGTGCATGACTGAACATTGTCTTTTTGAGAAATGGCTCCTAGAAGCCCTGAAATGAGTGGCAACACATGTGGGGGAAAGATGTCATGGACGTATCGCTGGGCTGTCATTGCGCCATGGATCAATGTTAAGGGTGACTGTATATCGTAAGCAATGACACTCCATTTTATCACACCAGCTGTGGGAGCGGTGTGTCACTGTAACGCGAAGGCAGGATTGATGCGTTCACCAACGCAGGGCCTCCACACACGAATACGATTGTCATAACTGCTCAAATTGAATCTAGATTCGTCGCTGAAGACGACATAGTTCCATTCCGTTGCAGATCATTCTCGTCGTGAGCGACACCCCTTCAAACAGAGGCGTCAGTGGGTAGGTGTCATTGGCAGCACAGGTAATGGGCGCCGCGATACTAGATGTCATTCCGCCAGGCGCCTTGCGAAGACACACAGAGAAGGTGCTGCCTGTGTCAGGACAGCGGCCAATGAGGCAGTGAGCTCTACACATGCGTTTTGCGTGATGTGACGGTCTTCTCGACCACTGGCCAGTCGAGGACGCCCTGAGCCTAGCCGCAAGGTAAATGACATTTCTTCTGTCGACAGGTCCAGAAACCTCCTCGCAGTCAAATCAGAATGGCTTATATGACGAATTTCTCGTCAAGCTGAACATCCAGCTTCCATCACCCTAATGATTCTTCCTCTCTCGAATTCTGACAGCTGCTCATATTGTCTTCGATGGTGGTGTAACGGCATATCTACTTCAGCATTTTCTTTGCAAAAGATTAAGTTATCTAAAACAAGCTGTGCTTACCTGTTATGTAGTTCAAAGATAACGAAGCTCAACGTCCTCTAGTGGTCTTACACAATTCGCAATCACGCTGCATTTCTAATGATTTGCATATCTGCCCGACATGCCAAGTTTCGTTATGATCCCACAATTATTTCTTGGTGCGCAAATTTTTATAGTAATGAGTGTATATATATATATAAATATATATATATATAGAAAGAGTGTGGGCAAGGTGCAGAAATTTTAAAAAAAACAGTAAACTCGAAATGGGTTGTCAATTAATGATTCGAAATATGATTTACATGTGCAAATAAGAATGACAAATAATTAAAATTACTTTGCTGGCATTGTGTAGTATTAAAAAACTCCCTTAATGACACTGTAGCCTTAGTAATCTTTTTGAGAAGTCGATTTCTATATATTTCTGCGCATTAGACCAAAAGGAATAATCCCGTGCCCCATTCCTAAAATTAAATTTATAATGTTGCACTGATTCATAAAAGTTTGTTTTTAAGAGATGCATATTTATCAACATATAGAATTAACTAGATGAAAGTGAAAACAAAGTTGTAGACATTCCATTGTTTCCTAATACACCCCTTCGCCACGTCTGGGCTGGCTTTTCGAAAAATATCTCTGTCACTGTAGAACTCCTGGAACTATGGCCAAAGTAAAATCTTTCGCAAATCTTAAAAGGGGGAGCCTCACGGTACGACCCATCGTAATTTTAATAGATTAATTCTTTACTAACATTGCATTACGTGGGAAGGATTAATTGTTTCATTAACATCAGATTTTGAAGCTAACGCGGGTTCTGAGCAACGGATCTCATAATTTTGAATCAAGGGACAAGTGACACCCAACACTGCCAACAAACCAATACCAGGTTTTTGACCATTTAAAACCGCTTTCTTTCAGAAGCTCTTCCTCAACCCTTAGTTAGGTGCGCGAATCTCTCAGATGCATAGTAGAAATAGTTTCGGTGCTGCGTCCAGACAGTGGGTTGGAACGCGCCCTTCGTTCTTCCATCTGCCTTTCGTCAATCGTTCTAAAAAAAAGATTCAGTGTCAAGAACGAGGGAGATTTCTTCATATTTTGGGTGACAGGAGTCATTGAATCTGATAGATGTAACGCTTCCAACAACGTCAGTTCTTATGACTTTGTACTATTTCGTTGATTTTGATTTTTTCCCCTTATAAAATAGAGCAGTTTTCAGTTTTATACGAAAATAATTCGAAACAAGTATTTTAAAACTTTTGTGTATGGCAGGGTTTTTTGCTGGGAGTCAAGATGCATCTGAGAGATGTCACGTGACAGCACTTTATACAATCCTCATGCAGCTGAAATAAACTCCCAAAATATTTATGAGGGAATCAAAGTCCTTCAGATCCTCGTGTACATATCTAGGAAAAATAGGTCACAAATTTTTTAAAGCGCACCTGCGATGAAGGTCGGAGTGTAACATTCACAAGACTCGCGCATTTTGACTTCTGGATTGAAGAAATATCTGATATACAACATCCTATTCAAGACAAAAAAACTAACCCCCTGTGCCTTGAATATTGTAAGGTGATTTGTGAAGACTGTAACAAGGTATCGTAAAATATAAACAATGGTGGCACAGTGATAATTAAACATTTTTCTTTTTGATGTTTTTCGTTTGAATATTTCAATTTCTGTGATTACATTTCAAATATTTTATGTCAACACACAATGTTTTTTCGAACACTGAAGTGTCATTTTTTTGTAATTTTACATTTCATTCTTGCGTTCGATTTTAATAAATACTAAAGATGTTATTTTGCACGTTCAATAAAAACTGCTTTGAAGTACAATTTAGATTTTTTCAGAGTTTTACCAACAAAGATTGGTCCACTTATAAAAAAAAATCGATTTTCTGCTTGTATACTCATAGCCATAATAATTTGCGTAATGCGTTAGTACAACGTTGATGCTAGTAAATAATTACAAAATCAAAGTAAAATAATCATTTATTGTTGAACATATTACAAATGAACGGAAGGTTTAGAACCCTGTTGGGCCACACCTCTAGCTTGAATGCATGGTGTGATACAACTAAAAATATTCATTTGAATTAAAATTTCACATCAATTTATAATATTATTTCAATATTTCTGGATATATGAAATAATATAATAAATTAATGTGAAATTTTAATTAAAATTTTTTTAATAAAAATTAAATATTTTATCATTAATAATTAAATATCCTTACAAATAGTTCTTAATTGAAATTATTTATAAGGATATACACCTAATAAATAATATTTTTTGTTGCTGAAAAGATGTAAACACTTTCAGCGATTAGGTTTTAAAAGAGGCGCTATGATTGTTTGCATCTCTCAGATAGAAGTGAAAATCAGAAATAACAAAGCTAGAATTAAATAAAAACCATGCATTATACAACAAAGAATAATGAATTTAAGAATGATGAAAACAGATGTTTTCAATGTTTCAGTTGGTTAGAGTTCCTAATCCAGCGTCAGAAGCCGATTGGAGCCAAATAATAATAAAAAAAACGCCGAAAAAGTACTCCCTTCAGAGAGAATTCTTAATTATGCTCCAATGAAGATCTATGCGTCTGTCGAAATATAAATGAAATTTTCGGAAATAATTTCGAAACGCATACTTCAAAGGAAGGAAGGAAGAGAGGATTAGAAGAAAAGGAATCTTAAATGACATGAATTACGTTTGGAAAAATAATCTAAAAATTATAAAAAAAGGACTTTTTTTTAAAGATATTCGAGTTGGAATTTTTCTCTGCCACAAAATTAATCTCTGGAATTACATCTTTTCCGTTTGAAAAGTAGAATATATATATTGGTCTTCCTTTTTATTAAAGAAAAGAAATAATAAGCACAAGAAAAATTGCTACTGTAATTGGAACAGCATCATAAATAAAAATGAGAGCAAAAGAAAAAAGTATAAATTCTATGGCTTTTTAGAAAATTACAGACCGTGAACTAGAATTTTTCTTCTCTTATCAAAACCGAGTCGGTTTCTTTTCATAAAAGCTATGAACCAATCAAACTATCGTTTTTTGAATCACGTCCAACAATATCAAAATTTGAGATTAACTCTAATCTTTTGAAACAAACCCTATTTACTCTCTCCCCCTCCCACACACACACGAAAAAGAGAAACCAGAAAAATAAGCATGCATATAAATCTGGTTTATCTAGCAGTTAAATAAACGAGTTAAATTAGAAAAACAAAAAAATTTGCTGTGTTTTATAGGCGGAGGACTACTTTATAAGGTCGAAACCAGTTAGGGTAGCTATCCAACCTTCCTTTTTAACACGCTTTTATAAGTTTCACTAGTGTGTAACAGAATCTTGGAACTCGATTTTCGCCCGATATAAAAGGTCCGATTAATTCGAAATTTTGTACACTTGTCAAGGACCGATGACAATACAATAATTTCATAATTTTGTTCCATTGTCCTGATCAGGACAACAGGAATAACGATTTTTAGATTTGGCGACTAATTCATTATACCATTTCGAGATTTGGCGACTAATTTCATATATTTTTTAAGATTTTGCGATTAATTCCATATACCATTTCCAGATTTGGCGATTAAATCCAGATCCCATTTTCAGATTTGGCGACTAAAAGATTAAGTTATAACCCTATAAAACCTATAAAAGCAAAACTGTTGGTGTCGGCTATTACCATAATTGTCCAAAAAACTAAAGGACACGCTTTTATACTGATTCGAACCTAAAAGTAAAAAAATAATTCTTAATATAAGAATAAAATGATGAACGAGAAAATTAATGTCATTGGGGGTAAAAACGTTAGGTTTTTTTTATAAATATATCAATTGTTATAGTGTTTAACTTCTATTCCAAAATTCTGAGTTAGTGTAAAAATGTAGTACGTGTTCTTTAGTTTTTTTAAACTATAATTTATTCTGTTTATAATTCTGAGCGAAATTCCGAAGGTATTGCACTCTGTGGATAAATATTCTAAATTAATTATGAAATAATCTAATCTAAATACATACGATAATAACATAATCTAAATACATACGATAAAAAATTCTTTTGATACAGAATAAGTAGCAAATTCGTACTCCTACATAAATAAATGTTTTTTTTGTAGTCCATTACTGAGTTTATTCTTTTTGCTTGTCTTCATTAAATGCAAGAGGCTACCTATCATTCAAAAACAGTTGAGAAAGCTAAAATAAAAAAAAAATCATTTTGACGCATTGGGATTACAAGTCTTGTGAAATATCTCACGAAATTTTTGAAATGTTGTTTTTATTCTTCACAGACATATGTAAATATTCCCATAATTATAAATATTGTTTTTAAAAACAATTGTGGGGGTATTTTTAAATACACTGTTTACAATCATCAATTTTGAGTTATATATCTTTAAATGCATCAATTTTGGGTTAAAATCATTTATAAACGTCAACATTATTTAATTTACTGAATAAGTATTGGTTGTTTTTATCACAAACAATACACTTTAAAAGGGAACAGATTTGCCCCACCAAATTACTGAGTCAGGATCATTTTTGCTTCATTACGTTTTCTGAAATTTTGTTCTGTTCTAGCAATTTGATTTCATCCAGCAAAACCATTCACCAAAATTTATGCAAATACATTATGAACTCAAGTGAATTGCCTCATCAGTTTCCATTCTAAATTAACAGGAATGACTTGTTAATTAAGATCGCACTTCATTGCTCTACGAGGGGATGGACCTCGACGATATGAAGGATGGGCACTTTCTAGACCAGGGCTTCCCAATCTAAGAGCATATTCTTAAATATCTCTCTTGGACTGCGGGAACAATTTATTTTTTCGAGCTGAATTTATAGTAGGACCACTTCACTTCGGGAAAGGAGGTTGTCGAATGCGTGAGGTGGGTGGCATTTCGCTTTGGCGGTCTTTTTCATTTCCTGTGACGCCCAAACTAGATTGAAGCAACGCAATTTTGGAATCCTCGAGCCGAGTTCGGCCAAACGAAAATTAGTCTTTCAATCCCATGAACCCCGAACTCAGTTCGTGTAAAGCATAATATGTAATTTACCATTTTTTCAATGCATGGAGATACATTCCCGTGAAAAGTTTGGTAGTTTAAGTGCCGTTTTTGACGGATTTTTGTAATTTTACAGTTCGTATATACCACACTGTAAGAGATTTGTGAAATTTAAAGGATTTTGAGAGAAAAGAAATTCATGAAAGTTGATATAAATTATAATATTGTTCTGTATTATTATATTTATCTTCAAAATTATGTCAGTAGATTTATTTTGCTACAATTTGGCCAAAAATTATTGTAATTCATTACCATTTCCAACATATGCAAAAATATTGAATATAATAAAAAAATTTATTTTTTATCAAAAAATAATCTATTTTTAACATTTTAACTATCATAACAAACAAAATTTTTTAAAAAATTCCATTTTTGGCACTGTTTTTTTTTAAAATCAACTTTTCTTAAACTGTAGGGCGCGCCCGCCTAGGGGGCCTTGATGACTCTACGAGGGTGGCGAAAGTATATTAAAAAGTGGAAAACAAAAAAAATTATTTTTTAAAAAATTTAATTTACTGAAGATAAACAAAAAAAAAATATATCCTGACATAGTAAAATAATAAAATACCCATTTACACTGACATAATACATTTATAAATGTATCAGTACTGCACAATGTATTTTAAAATCATTTTAACAATACTAAGCTAAGAACAAGTTTAAGAATTAGCAATGACCCCAGGAGCTTGTCATATATAAAGTTATATTCAAACATTAACACTTATCTTGATAATTTGTACGGTTTATAATAAATCCCTTAACTGCTGATTAAATGTTACGTAATTCGCTCCCCAATGCCACCGTTTCCCAGGAATGCGTGCACATGTGATGTAAGGGACGGGGGAGAAGAAAAAGGTCTCTAGATAAGCAAATGCTGTGAAATAAGTAAATCCTTCGCAAACAATGAAAATGTTCTTTTATTGCATTTTAAAGTCTTCGAAATAAATTTATGGATAACAGTGCACAGAGAAAAACATATATATACGTTCGGTGCAATTAATGATTTGGCTGTTCGAGATGTTTATATACGCTGGTGGCACTTAAGAGGTTAAGGTCGTATTTTAGCTCAGCGTCAGGTTATAGTATTGGTAGAACCCCTCTGTACAGAGGGCGCTGCTGGTTGTAAAAAGCTTCTTTGTTTTGATCAGAGGTCCTCTGTACGTGAGTGAGTGAAGACACACTCCAGTTACTATTAAACTTAAGTTAACCTTTTACTGATGTCTTTGATTGAATTGAAATGGAATTAATTAGTCTAATGACATGTCTTCGATGACCGATTGAAAAAACCACTGAACAAATTACTCCGATGTCATTTGAATCACTGATGACCAAACAAGTATTATTGAATTCAATATACTGTTATTGTATGGAGATGGGGGGGGGCGATGAAAATTTTGGTTGAATATTGGGTCGTCAATATTGAAAGTTTGAGAGGCACTGTCTTAAATATATTCCACAGGCAAGGGGTTAAAAATGAGAAAAATTTCACATAGAATTTTGTAGAAAACTAAACCATTTTTATTGTGATTGTACAGTGGAGGGCACCATGTGCCTGCGGGCATAAAGTTGTCAATACCTGCTCTAACTTTCGCATCATGCCAATCGAATACTTCGTAAAAATTAGCACACATTAGCCCTTCTTCATGATGGGTCTTCAGTGACAGTGAGATAACGTACACCCCCGCATTGTGGTGGGAATTCTAGAATTCTAGGGGGTTTAAAGCCTGGTTGACGCCAAATATATATTTAACCAATTTATAAAATATTAAAGACCGAGCCTGACTTTGCATGGAGGCCCTAATATATTTTGTTATACTACTGTTTAGTGGCACCCCGTCATCTATTCAAGATCATGGCAGCTCAGTGAACGCTGCTACCGGAATGTAGAACGGGAAAAAAGAATCAACGAAACGAATATGTTTTTGACTAAAAAAATTTCATTTCGGATAAAGCAAATCATGAAAATAAGATACCTGTTTATATCATCCGAATATTAACAATTGTTATATTTTGTTTACTCTGTATTTCTGAATGAATATTTGAGATCAGGAAAAATAGAATTTTATTTGCATGCACAGTTCTCTATACATTTACATTAAATGAAATAAAAACTGTCTGCCAAAAGGATTTATTAAAAAACTCAACAAAACTTTTTTTTTAATTCTTTAAATAGCTTTCATTTAAATAATGGAAAACTGAAAAGAAAAATTACTTAAAAAATTTTGATTCAGAAAATCGAATGATTCGGGAGAAAAATGTTGCGTGAAAGGATACAAAAACTTATATCCTTTATACCACTGATTTATAAAAAAATTGGCGTTGCAAACATTATTATGTTCATGTTCTACTTTTTGTGATCCATTTTTCATTTGAATTTAATATATATGAATGATAATATGACTTTCATGTGAAATTTTTTTGATAATAAAATATGCAGTAGTAGACTTTTTTAAAAGAAATAATTAATAAATAGAGAATTCATTCAATCGATACGTGAAGACATTTTCTTTGAGAGCGCCTATAAAATATTCCAAAAATATAGTTATTAGACTTGAGTATTTTAGTAAAATGTTCTTTCCAAAATGAGTAAATTTACGCTGGTAGAGGAAATAGTTGAGTAATATTAAAAAATTCTTCGTTTCTGTGAATTTTGCATTTGAAAAATTTTTTAAGAAAATCATTACAATGAAATTTGTTAGGGAAAAAATATAAAATAAGTAAATCCATTTTTACTGTGATTGAAGTGATTGGTGCCAGACCGAAAAATCGGATTTTCTTATTCTGCATTAAAAATATTACTTAAATGTTTTAAAGTAAAATTTAAATCAGTGTGGTTAAGAAATTAAAATATACTGCTTCCACACCAAGCTATTGCAATTGAAAATAATACTTTGACCTGATTGCGGCATAAAATTCCAACACAACATCCTAAATTGGAATCTATTACATTTGTGGATTTGTTGTAATATGAAACTAAATGCTTTGTAACACATAACAGGCGCATTTAAGTTAGCGACAAAAATTATTTCTAAAATTTATGTCGAAAAGGCTTAATAAAAAAAAAAAAATTTATAAGAACAATAGTCTAAATATAATTAGTTAATGATCGGAATTTTTTTTAAAAAAAATTTGGTTTGCATACGTACGATATTTTTCTGGAAAAATTTAATGTATTTTTTCACTTTCGTGTGACTTTTTGTTGTTTAATTATTATATATTTCCAAAAACGTTTGTTAAGTCGTGACCGCCAAGTTAAGTCCGCCAAGACATAAGTACCATAATCGAAATTCAGTGCCATTAAAAACCTGAAGCGTATAGAGCTTCTGATGCAGATTAAATATTTCAAGATTCAAAGTCCTCACGTTGGTGTGGAGTAGAGGTGGAGTGACAGTTCAGGTGTCGACCACATCACTCGGTCTCGTAAATCGCCTTTTGCAAGTCTATCCCCAACTACTTTCCTGAGGGCGATGTTAATAAACAACTATCACAAAATTGTAACATTAAACAATAGTATAATTTAAAGAAATTTATTATATATATATACTAGCAGACCCGGCCCGGCGTTACACGGGCTTTAACCGAGGGTATAACTTAATCCCCATGTTAACTTCATCCTTTCTTTCTAACGCCAGCACTTTTGTGTGGGTGTGACGCGTACGATGTGAGTGCATGGCCCGTGAGTGCGTTCCATGGCTTTCTCGTTTAATATTTTCCTTTCTCTTCACAAAATCAGCATTTCCAATATTATTTTTCGAAATTTCTTTTACTTCTTTGTTCCTTTCCTCTCCGCTTAGCGCTTTGTTCCTTTCCTCTCCGTTGCACGGGCTTTTACGGAGTGGATAACTTAATCCCATGGGAATTTAATGTTGTCTCAGGACGATAGCACTTATGTGTGTGTATGCGCGATGTGAGTGATTTCTTTAACTATATCATAAAAATTCAATTTTTCGAAATTTTCTCTTGCGTTGGTGTGGTGTGGTAATTAGGAGAGATGGGTGAAAGCTCAGGTGTCGTCCTCGTCACTTGACCATGGTTGAAAATTTCGAGGTCCGACGCCAAAAAACCTTCAATCGCCGAACAGTGTGAATTTATAAATCCCTCAATCATTTTTCAATTCTTTCGTTGCAATTTTTTAGTCCCCGGAAACGAAAATGTAGCCTTTTTAAAAATAGTTGTATGCTGAAAAAAGACAGAAAGGTAGAAATTTTTCAAATTACAAAATTTCACTACTATTTTAAGCCTTGAAGTAAAATTGTGAGGATATTTTGAAATGTTCGACACACGGGAAAAAGTTTCATGCAATTATCTTTATAAAAGAAGAAATTATTAAATGATTGATTGAAGTATTTTGAGTGTTTTATTAAAATTTGTTCCAAAAGGTTTTTGGCTTTTTATTTTTTAAATCACTGATTCTAAAAGTTTTAAAAATAATTTTTATTTAAACGCAACAATATTGATTCATTTTAGAAAAAAATCATAACTTATGCAAAATATCATTGTTTTGTAAAAAAAAAAAAAAGATTTTTTTAAAATTCTTAAAAAAAAAGATATGAACTTTTATGAAAATGAACTTTTTAATGAACTTTTTAAAAATCATTTTCATTTAAATTCATCGATATTTGTTCATTTTAGAAGAAATCATAAAATACAAAACAAAACTAATTAATAATTTTATATTAAAATTGATTAAAAATATTCATTTAGCAATTAATTGTGACATACAAATTTAGAGATTTTTGATATATTAATAACACGCAATTAATAATGAAGAATATATAATATGAATATGGCTTTTATTTTTTTTTCTAAGGAAGTTATGCTTGTTTAACTGAATAATTCAAAAAAAAAATTTCGAAATGGGCAAATTTTGCATTTTTATTATGAAATTATATGTTAAAAAAAAGTTATATACATTAGGCATTATTTTAAAGTAAACTATAAGTTTTATAAAGGAGAACAAAAATTTTGATACAGATAAATATTTTAAATGAATCTTAGAAATGTATTGAATACATTCTTTCATCTTAATCTGACATCAATAATGATTTAATTTTGAAAATTATATAAAGAAAAAAATGGCGAAAATTGAAACAAAAATAACTTTTTCACTCGCATTTTTTTTTATTCGCCAAATTTGCTGATTTTCGCATGTTTAAGTCAGAACTTTTGGTGTAATCCTTGAGTTAGATGTGAAGTGACGATGAAACAGTTGAAAGCTATTTGGCGCGAAACCATTTTTCGACTCCAAGGCTTGGTTAACTGTAAATCCGTATTTTTTATTAAAGTTTTTATTTTTAGGGCTTAGTTTTTAAGTTAATGCTTTCAAACTTTTTAAAAAATCCTTCCCCTTTTTTAAAAAATCGTAGAAAATAGAAAATATTATTATTTTGTAAAAAAAAAATTATACCGTATTGTGACGAAATAAACAATCTTTCCGATTCTGCAATTATTTTTTGTCTGATTTGAAATGATTTTGTCTGATATTTTAAAATGGTCGAAAATGTGAGATATTCGCTCGGCCGAAACGGAATTGAAGTTTAGCCAACTAAACAACCCTCAGGAGTAAAACAATTAGACGTTTTAAGGTTTTTAATTAGTATCTTCTCAACTAATTGAAATATCGGAATGAAAAAAATGTAATGAAAAATAGTTTACGTCCTATTCTCAGACCTACTGAATATACGCACAAAATTTCATAAGATTTGGTCTAGTCGTTTCGGAGGAGTTTGGCTACAAACACTGCGACATGAGAATTTTATATATTAGATATAAAGCAATATTCATAGTAATATTTATTCACTTCATATTAATATTTATGATAAAAGAGATGGTTTTAATTTTAACATTCTTAAAGTGCCATACTGGAATTCGAATTTATCTATACCTATATATAGAAGTATTATTTTTAATTATATTTATCGTAATAATATATTAGTGATAAATTTACTACATTTTTAAATTTTAATAACTTTATTAAACATGGTATTGAACATGGATACCCTGCTAATTTTATTTACAGTTATATTTCTACCAGTTCTCAGTGTAATGACAATATGTAATAACAATAGCATTTTTAATTAGTTATACAGTAAATAGATAGATGGCGCCCTATATGCTAAATAAATTAATAATAATATATTTTATTTAAAATTAATTGTATACGTCTGGGTTGTACTTTTATTTTCAAAAATTCTAAAACAATTTTTAGAGTTTTTAAATGTATATATATAGACCTCCTGTAATCACTTTTGAGGAGATCTGCTCTCTCTCTATATTTTTGTGTATGTTTCATCGTTAAATGTTTGGAAAAAAAGCCACGAGTTCTCCTCCACACTTCACTGAACAGCGTCTCTCGATGGTGGTTTCTTACAATATTGGAACAACACACACGGGAATGCTGTTCAAAGTGGAATATCTGGCTTAGATCTCTACTGCTCATTCCCTGAGAATGTACGATGCCTATAAACTCTCCTTGAAGCATGGGGCGGTCCGAAACTCGTCATAAACAAACACTTTCTAAAACGACGTTTGCCGACAAGCCAAATGATGCAGTAAAAGGAACTAACTTCTTTACGGATTGTATTCCTGTCTCCACGAGACGCATACCATCTATCTCATCCATTCGAAGCGAATGTCCAGCGAACTTGGCAATAAAGTCAGCTACAGGAGACGCTCTTTTTCATCACCCCCCTTGCTATCCATCGGAAACATCAAGTCTCACACAATTCAATTTAGAACGAGGGAGGGAGAAGAAGCTCCTTCCTGTTCTCTTCTCACCCATGTCTCACGATAGATTCGATTTCTTGCTTCATTAGCGGAGGAATGGTCAATGGGTTGGAATAACAAATGCGTGTGTCACCCTTCTCTGTCCTGCTCGGAAGGAGGATTTGTTCTTTATTAGTTGGAACACGCCTTTTGATGTATTGTTATCGATTAAAAACGTGACATTTATTTATTCCCAAAGAAGAATGCATCTGAATATTATACTCTTGATATTATTTTGTTCACTTCATGTTGATGCTGTTTCCGCCAGTACGAGAGCTTGAACTTAACAGAAAAGAATGCCACAAATGTTATAAAAATAATGCATTTGTTTATTAAAAGAGTGTTTTTAAAATTTCAAAATATTTCATAAATAATTATTTTTTCCTTGTAATATGTAAAGGGATAGCTCATTTAGCATTACGAAACAGGAGAAACAATGCGAAATTTATAAAGAAAAAAATGTGTTAACTCAGATAAAAATGAATAGCATGATAAAATAAGTGATTCCCTACAGGGATAGTAAAGCTAGAATATAATATTGAATTTTGAGTACTTTTTAAATTTTGACATACCCTGCACTTGACACGCAGGGTATGTCATACCCACCGTCTAACTTTTTTCGAGACTCCATCTAAACCGTTTTGGGAAAATAAATATTTCTCGAGTAGCTGACTTTAAGGTCATATTCTTTGAGTGGCTTTAGGTTATAGGCGAATTTTAAAGGTATTTTTGGATACAGCCTCTTCGGTTGTGTCATACCCTGCGCGTGAATCGCCGTTACAGTTCTAAATAAATGATTACGCTTTAAAATTTTCTTATGCAACGACGTATTATTGTAGTTATGATGAAAAGATATGACATTTTAATAGATACAGTATTTAATAGACAACAGTATTTCCGGATGACCCTTTGCGGGGATGTTGGGGAAGAATTGAACGATGAAGAGCAAGTAGGATTCCTCTACTGAAATCGATCCAGATCATTTCACTGAGGAAACATTTATCGTCTATGACCTCATCCTATTCAATGAATATGCCGTTAGCCTGTGACAATATTTTTTGCATTGTTGAACGTTGCGACAATAAATACGCAAATTATTTTGTTAAGTAGTCAGAAACCACCCACTAAACATCGAAGCTGATTTCTGAAGTGTTTTGGATTTCGATTTGCATAACAATGTAAAGTATGTAGAAACCAGCAGCTATAGCTTCTACGTAATTTAAGTAATAAAAAAGATCCAGTGAAAACATCGCACCCCCTCGCGACGAAGACTAAAGGAGTGTATAAACAATGTACTGAATGCCCAAATAAAAAGAGCAGAAAAACTAAATTTAAGTGTGATAAGTGTAATAAACATATTGTACTTCCGACTTTTTTTCTCTTTTCACCTTTGTATGTAAATTTTACGGTAAAAACAGAATGTTAACACCTTTGAATATGAGATACCTTACGCGTCAAGTTAAAGTCGTTTTTTTCACGCGTCAAGTGTCGGGTTAATATCTGAACAAATATTCCAAATTAGGGTCCTATTTGTTAACATTAACCGAAGAAGGATGAGAGTGAGTGAGCGTTGCATTAAAGTCGTACTATAAAGCAACATGCGGGCTATTGGTGACGCACCTCTTCATTTTGAACCTCGTTCAAGCGAAGAACATGAACTCGCATCTCCCTCTCTTAACTACCTCACGAACAAAAATGGAAGGACTTTGAGTCTCAACAGATTTAGCGTGCATCGGCATCCTCTACAAGGCGGATCTTCAGCGGCACCAGGACTCAAACTTATGACATGGTGATTAAGTGACCCTAACTACTAGCAACTTTATGTTAAGAACTAACAAAGAGTAGAAAACTAGGCGTAATACGGTTTACTTTTTTTTCATAGAAAGTACTGATCAGAAAGATTGATAAATACATCCTTACAAGAATTTAAAACTTACTACCCAAACGTACTTTACTACTGTTGGGCGGGGGGAAACATTCCCCCCATTTTAAAATTGGTGATTGTTGTTTTTAATTATACTGTTAGGGCCCAACGGTCGAGGCGCCGAAATGTAAGGACGTGGTGATGGGATCATCCACACTTTTTGAAAGAAAAAAAGAAACTAAAAGAAAAAATTTATTGCAAGTTTTCCGTGGGATATGCGATTCTGAGTGCTTAAATTAATGTAAATTTGGAAAAAAAATTCTATAATATGTAAAGAAAACTGTAAAATGCATTATTTAAAAATTTCCATACTGGCCGAAGTAAATATAAAACAAGTAATACATAAAAAAAAATTTAAAGTCATTCCTACTTAGGTCAACGAAGACCAAATTTTATATTTTAGTTACTTTTTATTAAATTATCGCAATTATATACATATGACAGAATCACAATATTAAGAGGCAAAATAGAAAACGATTTTCCATTTTCCTTTCTATATTTGGTGCTGGTTTATTATTTTTTTGGTTACTATTTATTCATTAATAAAATATAATTACTCCAATGAAATAGTATGGTAAAAAGAAATCACATTCTCAGAAATTAGACTTTCCTAGGTGGGATTCGAACCCACGACTTTTGGATTAGAAGTCCAACGCGCTACTCATTGCGCCACAGGGACACAGCAAGCGATTTTCCTGCCGTGTAGGGGAGCAATGCACGTAAAATCTATCGAGAGCTCAAACGTCCTCCCGTTGGTGTGGTGTGGTAGTTAGGAGAGAGGGAGTACCAGCTCAGGTGTTATCCGCGTCACTTGACCATGGTTCTAAATTACACGAACCGTCCCCAAAAGCCCTCGTGTAGATGAACAGTGGGACGTTAATATTCACTCACGCAAGCGATTTTCCTTTTTATATATGGTGTTGAACTATTATTTTTGTTTGTTACTAATTATTCATTACTTAATGAATTAATTTTTGAAAAAACTATATTAACATCAAGTGTCATCCACTACAAATTTTAAAAAATGTATTTGAACTTGAGTGGATGAATAAAAAGTATTTAATTAACGATGGAAAATTGAAAAATAAACGCGAAACCCCTACATTGAGAGGAATTAAGAGGATGGGGGGGCACCTTCATAACCTCATCTGGATTTTTTATGTAGAATTCCAAAATCGAACGTGCAGTGCCGCTAGAAGAAAAAAACTTGATCAGCACTATCGCCAACTTGATTCTTTTAATATTATTTGTGGATTATTAATGTACATGTACGCACTTGTATACAAATTGCTAATGCAGATTGTGTATTCAGAAGTTTAGATTGTCAACACTGCAGTTATATGTAATTTCATTTTTCATAGCTCTTAAATGTTCGATTTAGTTTCTGGTTTTCAAAACCTAGATGTGTGTATTCAGTTGACCCTTCATGTTACATGTACTGTTCTTTGAAAATTTGGTTTATTCAATGAATGATAGTGTAACTCTAATTTAATAGGTTCTTTCTCTACGTATGCTGAACGCAATTATGTAAACGGAAACGTTCAGAAAAAAAACTGTTAAATCAATTAGTGCCAATTAGCCCAAGGATGGAGTTTGGAGGTTCAAACGACTTCCATTAGATCAATGATTTTTATCACAGATATTAATCCTCCATGCTTTAGTCTACGTGTTTCTTCCGTCCCCCCCCCTTACCAAAGAAGTGGGTGTGACCCACTGCCCTCGCGGGACTTATAACGGTTTACTATGCGTCGCGTAATAATACATTGCTGTGTTTTCTCACCTGTTTTATGTTATTCGGTAAGAACAATTTTGTGTAATAATAAAGTATATTTCAACCAATGAAAACAAACGCTTGATAAAACTACGCATTGCTTCAAATTGAAAAGACACATTGATCCAAAAAAATTACACATTGTTATGTATTTTTCTTACGATGATTTTTATTTATTTTACGCCTATACTTCTATTTATTCTTAGGTATCTTATGGTCTTGTAAGAATTTAAACTTAGCTTTAAAATATGTTAAATTTAAAAGTACCATTTACCCAGTTTCAAATGCCAGCTGAATACGAGAGACTGGAACGCGTTTCATTGTTATTTATCCACGTTCACTATCAGGAAAGAATAAAAAAGATCCAAATAACTGCACACACACACACACACAAACACCTTAGCCCTACGCTTTATTTTTTCTTCTGATAAATTAACCTTTTAGAAATATTTTTCTCCCTCGATAAAGACTACAAGACAGAGAAAAAATGAATTCCTCTTCGTCAAGTCTAGGGCTTTGCTCCTACCAGTTATTTCTTCTTTAACTGCTTCTCTCTCTTTGTGGGAACTGAAGTCAAGTAATACTTCTGACGAGAACGGTCAGGTGGAGAGTTCTGTAGACTTTTCTAGAAGCCCCCTGTGCTCCAGATAAGCCTGAGTAAAGAAAGTGCAACGTCCAAGACACAGGACATTGCTTTCCACCTTCTTTTTCACCATCAGACTTTTTTTCCCCATCCTCCCTTCTTTGGTAGGAAAATCTCTTTCTGTATTAATGGATCCATTTCAAGAAGGCAAGCCTGAAAAAAGGAATCCAAAATGCGGAAACTTTTAAACACGTTTTCAGAAAAGTTCAGGGATTAAGGTTCTGTGTATCAAAAATAGCGAAGAGAATTTACGACTTTCCACGGATTTCAGATAACTATGCTTTTATTTTCTCAGGTAAGAGGATTATATACACATCTTAAAGAATAAAATATGCATAAATTAAAAAGAAAGAAAATTCTTAGAAAACTTAGTCAAGCTTTCTAAGAAAATGAAAATATAGTGAAACACCGAGAAGATATATTTAGTTTTCTTTTTAAGTTTTCAGGAATTATTTATCTTCGTTTCAATGCAGTCACATATTCTGCTGTTAATTGGAAGACGACATCAATTTGTTATTTTATTTCAATATTTTAAGATAAATGAAATTAAATTGAAAAAAGAATAATACAAACCTCAAAAAAGAATGTATTTATGAGTCAAACAAAAGGTGCAATGTTTGAATAACGCTACATAACGGAACTATTTTTCTGTATGCAATTTGAAGGAAATAGGAATAAATGTGAAAACTCTCTAGCATTCTTTACAGTTTAACCTTTCTCACCTAGCTGACTGAATTTCGTTTGTGAACCACAGTCTATAGGCTCCTTATTTTGAACCAACCAGATGAAGAGGTCGATAATTTCCACATTACGTCAACAGGAAGGCTAATACGAAGACTTCAAAAGGTGTGACATATTTAATAATCCTTTCCGCGATGATCAGCTTCCTTTTCCATTTTTGTTCGATTGATTTTATTTGTGCAATTCTTAGTTCACACGTTTAGACATTTTAGACAAAAGATCTTCAAGAAAATTAAAATATAATCTTATTAAATATAATCCGTATCAGAGGCGACTCTAGGGCCGGACAAACTGGGCATAGGCAGCAAATTTTAAAAACGAAATTTGGATCAAATTTGTAAAATATATTTTTTTTTTGTTACAAAAAATTTGATGTATTTTCTGAAATATTATTGGGAGTGAATTTGGTATTTCATTTTTTTTAATTTTGTACTCTGTGTAATTAATGACAGTTTTTCCTGTAAGCTGAAACTTAAAGGGTTCGAGGTGGGAGTATATGTTAATGCATGGAATTTTATATGCTTACACATCTTTCACTTGTAACTATCTCCCCATCCCGGAATGAGGTCACAACGGACATTCCTTTTACCCTTACGATGTCCGGTTTTAGCTATACAAAAGGGTACAAGGGTAATGAGAGATTATGCAAAATAGAGAGTAACAGAAGATGTGTTATTTGAGTCTTGAGTGTAGTTACTATAAGCTAAAAGAAACGCTTGCGATCCCCACCATTAGCAGACTATTTTTCCAAGAAATTGACCTTCTTAAATAGACGATTCCTTCTTTTTCATTGCACTCGTTTACAATAATAACAAGTAATTATGTCCATAATTTCAAATTATTTTGAGTTTTCTTAAGACTTTAAATAATATCTAATATATAAAATTCTTGTGTCACAGTGTTTGTAGCCAAACTCCTCCGAAACAACTAGACCAAATCTTATGAAATTTTGTGTGTATATTCAGTAGGTCTGAGAATAGGACGTAAACTATTTTTCATTCCGATATTGCAATTAGTTGAGAAGATATTAATTAAAAACTTTAAAACCCCTGTCTGCTGTTTCATTTGGCGTTGAAAATCGGTTTTGCGCCAGAAAAATACTACTCTGTCAGAGAAAAAAGAAAACCCAGAGAAAAATTACAGGAAGAGAAATACATCACTGTGTGTCATTTAGGGAAGTTGTAAATAATACATTTCTGTTGAGCTTTATTCCATGTAAAAGAGTTTTATGATATTTCGAAAAGCACTAATGTTTAATGGATTATTCCGCCAAAATTTATTTATGGATCATCAATTTGCAGTGCTATAATAATTTATTCCCATTTTGTTCAAGATAGTTCTCACGTTCAGTTAATTAAGTGGTCTCATATAAATCAATAGTTTTCTGTCACGAGCTCTCGCCAATAACAACTATTGTGTTTCGTGTATAAACCATTTCTGCATATTTTCAGATATTTTGAGTTCTTATTTATTAGTTTATTTATAATTAAACGCCAATTAATAAAACTGTAATATTCAGTGTGCTCAAAATTTTCGGAAATCATTTTCAATGTAAAGAGAAATATATAGTATTTTATAATTGTGAAAGGTTAAGGTAAAATAATAAAAGAACAGATACTTTATCATTATACTGTTTTCTAGCATTAAGTACTTCAATTTGATCTATTTGTGTGTTTTGTACAGTAAATAATGTCAGGAAGACGCAAAGGGTCTGATTTAGTCCATGCGAAATAGAAGAGCTCAAAGAACAGACGAACAAATCCAACAAGATAATGAAGATATGAGTGTGAATATGGCGCAGTTGCGTAAATCCCAGTCACAAGAGATACGAGTTGAACAAAATCAACAAAGACAAGCACGTAGATTCCTATTTGACACACTCGCAGCAAATGACCAACAACGCCAACAAATATATCGAGCATTTAACATACAATTCATTCCGTCATCTTCCGTTCGAGTATGAGCCTAATGTTAAATGTTGCGCTCATTCGAATGTGACAATTGGGGCTATGGACAAGGAATGTCCGCATTGTAATGTGCTTAAATTTAAAAATGAGCCAGCTGGGATGTGTTGCGCATCAGGAAAAGTACAACTACCAGAAATTGAAACACCACCTGAACCATTGAATGGTTTACTTATCGGTACGGATCCTGATTCTAACCTGTTCCTGAAGTCAATTCGAACATTCAATTCAAGTTTCCAAATGACATCGTTCGGAGCAACAGAAATAGTTAAAAATAATGCTGCAAATGGTCAACAATTTAATTCAACATTCAAAATCAAAGGCCAAATTTATCGCAAAGTGGGCTCATTGCTGTCAATGCCCAATGAGCCACATAAATGTTTACAAATTTACTTTATGGGCGGTGAGGACTCCGAAAGTGCCCTCGCCAATCGCGTGGATGCACGTTGTAGCTACAATAACCACAATTCACTTTTTGCCAGGCGCATTGGCGGCGAACTGGACGCTTTATTGAATGAGCACAATGAATTGTTGAAATTATTCAAATCACACATGCACAAATTACAAAGTGGCAATCACGCTATTGTCATCAATCCTGATAAAACACAAGCTGGAGAGCACATTCGTAGATTCAATGCACCTGTTGTTGACGACATTGCTGGAATCATGGTTGGCCACCGTACAGCTACGCGAATTCAAATGGATTCAATTTCCAATTAGATTGACGTTCGCAATGACAATCAATAAATCTCAAGGCCAAACTATGTCTGTTTGTGGTTTAGATTTGGGCACACCGTGTTTTCACACGGACAATTATACGTGGCATTTTCTCGCGTGGGTAAACCATCTAGTTTGTTTGTGTTGGCTAAAGATGGACTCACTAAAAATATCGTACACTCCATTGCACTAAGAGTCTGATAATGTTATTTTTTAATTGTCATAAGTTGTGATAGAGATGTAATTTGAAATTTTTTAGTTAAAATAATAAAAGTACAAAAAATTTAAATAAGGAATGTTTGGTGCGTTGTTGCTTTTATAAGCCTTCATCATTCACAGCGCATCATTCCTCTTTCAGTCATATACCACATTCCCACACATTTACAATGAGTAAGTTATTTTTTGTTTGACTACCAAAATATTCACTAGAATTAATTTATTTGGCAAAACAACGTTTGCCGGGTCAGCTAGTATATATATATATATATATTGATACTCGATAATTCGAAGTTTGAGGAACCAATGAAAAACTTCGAATTATCAAGAGGGTGGAAAAAAACTTCCAAAATACTCGAAGAGAATTTTTTTCCAACACATTTAAATTTGAAACTATATAATAAAACAACAATTGTGTACACATGTATGAAATTATTTTTACAGTATTTTTAAAAAGTACATATTGTACAGTATAAATGTTATACAGAAGTTAAACGTCCTGTATTAAAAGAATACATTCAATACATTAATTCCCAATCCTGCACATCTCTTCTTCACAATAGCGGACCATCCTTCCTAAACACATGTGTAGCAAGGCCCCGTGTTAAGCGAAAGAAATGGACGGCTGACAGCAGGTGTGGTTGATCTGTTGTCTACTTAAAGGAACGAAAACAAAAGTATCTTTTCGCCTGAGGAATCGGAAAACACTAAGAAGACAGATGGTTACCAAAGGGGCTACGTTACAGAGGAGACATGCAGAGACAACACAACACAAAACTTGTAAACTCCAACCTGTTTATTACAGGACTGCAGATGAAGGTGAATTGTCGAAAGTTAATTGTTTTATAAGATAACTTCGAATTATAGCTTGTTGTAGTCTGTTCAGCTACAGATTTTACTTCGAAATTTGGAGTGTACCAAAACGAATTGTTTTAGTTCGAAATGTCAGGAGTTTTTCTAGGGACTGAGCATATACTCGTTGAGGTTCGTATTATCGAGAGTCGACTGTATATTATATATATATATATATATATATATGTGTGTGTGTGCATGTATATATATAATCAAAATTTCTCTACAAGAGAGAGATGAATTAATATGATTAATACTTAAAAGAATAGCAATTGCTAGATAACCAGACAACAGAATTTAAAAGGAGATATGAAAAATTGAAATAACAGAGTAAAATATAAAAATATAGTAAAAGAATGGATGCTACAGTATTATCAACATTGCTGACTTAGGACAGCTTGTATACAAAAAAAATTCCTCTTAAAAAATGTATCTGTATAAAAGTGGGGTTGAACATGTTTTTTGGCCAGCCAACCTTCCCCTTTTCTGTTAATAATACCTAGCAAAAACCAATTGGAAATAATGGATAGGAAATCTAAAGCCATTATAAGAAAAATGTAACTTACCTAAAAATTGTATACAGAAATGCAGAGCCCGCGCTAAATCTGAGTACAATAAACAAGTTATTGCCAGATTCTGGACCCAAATACAATTTCAAAACAAAGCAATGGCTGAAAAATAGCACTTAGCAAAAGTATGAAAAGAATAGAAATTATAAAATAAGAATTGACTCTAAGATAATATGATTTAAAAGTTATAATAAATTTTTAAAAAGTAAATTATCTAAAACTAGAAATCGGGGGTATTTAAAACTATCTAGGAAAAATAATAAATCTATAATATTAACCTGTTAAAACTATGGAAATTTAATCCTTACTATTTAGAATTTCTTTATTTAAATATATATTAATAAAATTAATTGGGTAGTTTTGAATTAAACAGTATTTAGTAAAATGTTTATAGTTTTTTATTTTTTCTGATTTATTAGAAACTAGAAATTTATTGCGTCATATATATATATATATCATGAGTTCGAGCCCTGGCGCCAGTGAAGACCTTCCGTGCAGAGGAAGCCGATGCACGTTAAATCTGTTGAGGCTTAAAGTTCTAACTTCGACGTGGAATGGAAGTTTAGAGAGGGGATGTAGACTTAGGAGTCGTCCTCTTCATCGCCAGTAACTTTTGTGTTGCTTTATTGCACGACATCAATAAACTCGTTGTAAGCTTCACAAGTCTTCAAAACCCGCGCATGAATGAAAGTTTGGAGTTATAGGTAGAACTTACTTCATAAAAAAATCAGATTTCTGTGACGAAAATCTAGTGTTTCCTTCCAGGAAGATATATTCGGGACGCGACAAGATATATTCATTTGAAAATCAAATTTATTAATATTGAAACAAATATATTGTTACGTAGATCAGGGTTCGAAGATTTTATGCAAAAATCAGTCGTAAACAACAACAAGGGAATTCTTTAAGAGCGATGAGTATTTATTATCGAGAATCAATCCTTAAAAATATAGGATTCAACAGCCAAATTCGCAGAATAAATATCAGAAGGATTTCACACCTTCAACAGCACTCAGACACAATTATCAGTGCCTAACATACACGCACATAAAAGATTATCTACAAGCACCGCTTGTAATATTGAACAGCTGAGCTAATCACTAGTTCTCACGGTCAAGGCAAGTTTACTAATCGCTAGTCAAAACCAGACCCACTACTCGCTGGTTGAAACCAGATTACGGCGCATATCGCTCTATTTATAGCAGTGGCCGAAATTTCGAGAAAGATGCACTAGCGTCATAGATCGGGAAATTAGTGGACTTCTCTATTAATTTCTAAAAGATTCCAGAGGGTCCCAAACTCGCCAACATTGTCACCAAATTGATCGCCAAAAATGATGCCAACTTGGTTCTATCGCCAATATTTCACCATTGAATCGCCATTATAACGTAAGGGACAGCGTTGCTTGTGAATATTACAATTTTAACATCGAAAAAACAAAAATATTTACATTATTTTACACAAAATTCGTAACAATATTAAAATTATGTAGTTATAAAAAATAACAAATTTAAAAATATTAATTCCCTTTCTTTTCGAATTATAAGCTAGTCAGCATGTATAAGCTATCCGGTTTTTACTTTTCCAATCCTTCAAAAAAGGAATACTTATCTTTTTTCAAATAAACTACGGCACATAACAATTTTTACACTATAGGCGCCAACCGTGTTCCGAGCGTACTTTTAATTCTGGCCATTAAAAAAAAATCGACCTGCCGTATAAATTCCCCATCCAATCATCGGGGAAAGATTGAAGAGTCACTTTAAATGGAGAGCCTAACAGATTGGCGAAACTTTTGCCTCCTATTAGCGAAACATTAGCGCTCGTTCTTCGATAAGGATTATCATCATCTGCAGCCTGGACCGTTGCCAAACGAAAAGGAAGGAACTTTCAAAACACGCCGGTATTGTTTATGATGTTGATAAGAATCGTTTGGGTAAATCGTGTCAGAGGGGGAGTAGTATCACAGAATGGGATTTATTTTAATCCTCAAGAGATGGGGTAAAATAAATACGAACGCTAACCAGAAAGAAAAGTTATTTTCTTCGAACTTGTTAAAATTCTTCATGAGAGGCATTGGCATTGCTTGAGAGAAAATTCCTACGAACTTTGTTTATGCTGTTATATTGATGTCTCAATTTAAATACGGCGAACTGGAAATAAAAGAGTGGAACGAGAAGTTCATAACGAAGTTATTTCTCGGTGATTTCTGATTTATTATTTCTGACAACGGAATGAGTATATATATATATATATATTCTAGAGAATTTTTGATGATATATATAATCAAAATTTCTCTACAAGAGAGAGATGAATAAACATGATTAGAACTGAAAAGAATTGAAATTGCAATATCACCAGACTATAGAATTTAAAAGGAAATATGAAAAATTAAAACAATATAGTTAAATATAAAAGAAAGGATGCTACAGTATTAACAACATTGCTGACTTAGGACAGCTTATGTATAAAATAATTTATATTAAAGTGGGGTTGAGCATGTTTTGTGGCCAGCCAACCTTCCTCCTTTCTGTTAATACTGAGCAAAAACCTATTGAAAATAATGGGTAGAAAGTTTATACATATTACTTCCAATTTTATGAATATGACAGCATTAGTTCGAATCTTGTTACTTTTTTTAGATACATAGATGACTTAATTATCTTTAGTAATATTGTAGATTATGTTCCTAGTTTTAATTATTATCCGCAACATCTGAAATTATTAAAAACCAATTACAATGAAGAGTCTGCAAACTTTTTAGACCTTCAATTAAATATTAAAAGATATAATCTACTAATTAGTAATATTTTTGATAAAAGATACTCGTTTGATTTTAACATTATAAAAATGCCATTTTGGTGTAGTAACCTACACCTATCTGTTTTTAGAAATATTATCTTAAATTTTGTAAAAAGAAACAATAATTTAGTTACTGATAATGATTTTAAACAAAGAAATTATAAGCAGTTCTGCAATAATTGCTTGGATTACAACTATCCAAATAAATTCATTTTTAAATATATTTCTATGTTATCTTAACTCTTTCTAATTCTTTCTTTTTAATTTTCAAATATAGTACTTTGTTAATTTTTCTCCTATTTTTTTATTAATTTCAATATGATATCGTTTGCTTAGTTTATTTATAATAAAACAATCTAGGTGTCGCCACTATTTTTTGTTTCTGGTATAACACTAAAATATTAACACGTCATTTGGCGAGCGTGCTTGACAAGGTACACGGCCTTTTTTTTCTCTTAAGGTTCATGTAAGTTCGTTCATGTAAGTTTTTGCTTCGTTTTTAATTACCAATATTATTTTTGTATTCATCTCTTTTTGAGAGACCATTCCTTTTATATTTTTATTTTATTTTATTTTTCTGTCTGTGCAAAATACACGTGTGTTAGTTTTAGGCCTAACATTCAATATGGCTCTGTTTTTTCTATTATGTCGAAAATTTCTGCTGTACGGGGAAGGTGGATCCATAAAGTATATTTAACCGTAATTTGCTGGTCCTAATTCAGTAACAGCTTTAGAAATCATAATAGGTCTCCATTTTAGTCCATTGACTCTTGGTTTCTTTCATTTTAAAGTTCTAACTCTGTTTCCTGCTATTCATATGTTTATTTAAATCTTGTTCAATATACATTTCCACCATTTTTCTTATAGTTATGTGTCTTAAATTCTGGTTTCTATCTTCTGGCTTTGTTAGCTGATAGTTTAGTCTTGCTATATATATATATATTCTGCATATATACAGAATATATATATATTTCTGTATATATATATACAGAATATATATATATGTAATATATATATATTCTGTGTATATATATATATATTCTGTGTATATATATATATATATATATAATAGACGCCCCTAACGCCAAATTATGTTCAAACTTTCGAAAAATCGAATAATTAAATCTTTTTTTTATCCAGGTGGGTACTTTAAAGAAAAGTGTGTGCATCTAAAAGGAACCAAGCCTTCATAGAAAAGAATAGGAGCAGAAATATTTATTAGCAACAACTTAAAGAACTACTAAAATTTAATTAAAAAGGATTTTTAGCTGTTAAACGGTAAAATATTTTTCTATGCGCTCACACTTTTTTGCTGGAGTATATTTCGCGAACTGTGAACAATTTATCTCACTCAACACAAATAGATTTCTAAAAAAGAAATAAGCTGTTTTACTTTATTCACAGCCTCTATTGAAGATAAAATTATAACGAATTAGTTACCAAATTATAGGTGCAGAATACATATATGCTAAACACTGACAACTAAAAACTGCAGGGGAAAGCGAGTTCCTGTGGGTTGTGTTAACTCCATAGATTGGAGTCCTGGAATGACTGAAAACGCTCCGTTTAGAGTGGGCTTAATACATCAGTTGAAACTCAAAATCATCATGTTGGTGTGGTGTAGAAGTTTAGAGAGTGGGATGCCAAACAGCTCGTCCTCTCCATTTAAGCAAGGTTCACCAATGGCCCTCGTGTGACTTCAAAGTCCTTAATAAGGTATCCGACTACCCTAAAACTGTGAATTTTGCCAAAAATTGACAATTTTTTTTTATGATTTTATTTTATTGGCCATCTTATTAGCTTTATAAAAATACCAAGTTTATCATTTTCCGTTCACTAGAACAAAAACTACAAGTGTTTTAGTAAAAGCAGATGCCATTATTTTAAGTAAGATGTCATACTTTAAAACGCGTTTTACTCGAAATGTGATTTTTTGAAAATAACCAAACAGGGTCAGGGACTGCTAAAAAAGTTTTGAATATAATTAACTGTATGTGAAAATATTTCTGTAAGTTCTGTATAATAGTAGAATTGTTTTAACCTTCAGATTTATAAATCACTGTTTTATTACAAAATTTACAGTCCCTTATGTGAATATTATCACTGTTTTTTAAGCAATTTCATATAATAACTGAGATAAAGTGCTGTAGTTTTTGTAAAAAAGAGAATATCTCTTATCCTGAAGGTCATTTCAAAAATGAATAGTATAGTAACACATTAGATTGAAAAAATTGAGAATGTGTTCATAAACCTTTGGTACAAAATGGACCGCGTTTATGCTATTTTTTGTCAATTTTTACCTATTTCCCCCCCCCATTTTAGTAATAATAATTTTATTTTATTTCCATAATTTTAGCACATTTTTCTTAAAATGCACTAAACAAATCTAAAAATAACAAAAAAATCCCCTTATCACCTTTAAAAAAAAAAGTTGTCGCAACCAGTAGGATACCTTAAGAATCCATTAAAAACCTTTGCATTTCAATCTTTAACAAAAGCTTTTTACTGTGTATATAAAGTTATACATTGCACTTTCTCTTTATTTATAACCGCAGCATGTTGTTGGAAAAATCCAAAGTATGAAATATTAGTCCTTTTATTTTTCAGAGTATTGAACAGGGAGGGAGTGAGATAACTTATTATCGTACTTGCATTCGCAACGGACCTTGTAATTGTGAACTTCGGTGAAGTGACCCCTAAGCTGACATACCCTAGCTTTTCAAACTACCACACCCCGCCAAGGGGATAGACTTAACGTGCACCCCCTTACACGGTGGGACTCGACACCGGATAGGGGTTCATGGCCATGACCCCTAGGTTACCGTGGCCACAGTATTAAACATGAAGCAAGAACATAAGAAAAAAACATTGAGTTTTAAAAACTCTGGATTACTCTGAAATATTCCCAGTATTGAAATACTGTCTCATTAGTTTTCATTTAAATTTATGTATCGATTAGAATAAAAACTAATATGCAAGACGGAGATGCTGCTGCATGTGTAGAACAAAAACTCAAAAACTTGTAGAATGTCTCTTGAACAAAAAATTTCGATATTTAAATAAATAGAAAGTTGCTTTTTGTGAATATATATTTAATACATCGACAGGGTTACATTAACGTCACTCAATAAAGCAACAGTGGTCTATGGATTACGGACCTCGTAATTTTAATCCACGGTCAAGTGAAGAGGTTAATGACAGAGTTGACACCCTCTTCTCCTAACTTCCACAGCACACCAACAACAGGATATTGAGCCTCGACAGATTTAACGTGCAGCGCCCCCTCTACACGGCGGGTCTTTAGTGTCACATGGACTCGAATCGACACTCTAGCCACAAGTTCATCCTCATAACTACTAGGCTGCGGTGACCACATTTTATGTATCTAAAAAATGGATATGAAAAATATATTTATTCTTTTTAATGTACATATATATATATATATATATATATATATATATATATATATATATATATATATATTAGCTTTTACCCGCGGCTCCACTCGCGTTGATGTTTTTAAATAACTGGCAAAGTCGTAATTATTATCATTAAAAAGTAAGTAATATAATTTGGTAATTTTTTATTGCTTGACTGGAACCAATAAAATTTAAAAATTCTAAAATTGAGCTTAGTTTAAAAAACTGAAAATGTAATAATGGAAGAATTTTTAAATTCGCACCACCCGTTTCCGAGATTAGCCGGAACAAACAGACAGACAAAAATTTTAAAAATTGATTTTTTGATATAAGTACCGTATATACCTTTAAATGCATTTAGTAACAAACTGCTAATTTGAAATTACAAACAGACACTTCAATTTTATTTATTTATATAGATATAGATTGGGATTATAATAACTATTGTTTAAATGTGACTAAAAAATGTAAATAAATAAAAGGATTACAACTAACCGTAAAACTTATCAATTTTTGTTTCTTGTATTGCTTTTTGCTTATGAAGCCTTGATTTATTATTTTTAAAAGTGCATCCGAAACAGCCGATGCCCTATTTAACTGAACAGTGAGATAACTATTATAAAAAAAAAATTATGGCACGTGTCAGCGTATTATCATGTGCGCGTAACACTATTATGTCTCATGAAGACTATCGGTCGCCAGTAACCAAAACAACGACTTCATTAGCTCAGCTTGGCATTCATCTTGGCATTCAGTTTCACGTTCACCCGTATAGTTTCCGTTCCCGTAAGAATACGGGAATAAAATATAGCCTATGTTACTCCCCGTTAATGTAGCTTTCCATTAGTGAAAGAATTTTTAAAATCGCACCAGCCGTTTCCGAGATTAGCCGGAACAAACAGACAGACAGACAAAAATTTTAAAAATTGATTTTTTGATATAAGTACCGTAAATACCTTTAAATGCATTTAGTAACAAACTGCTAATTTGAAATTACAAACAGACACTTCAATTTTATTTATTTATATGGATATATATATATATATATATATATCCCTTTTAATGTAACTCATACGCACGCCTTATTTTCCACACAGGAGGGAGGGAAGTGCCAAAGCTCTACGAATCTAAATTTTTTCTATAGTATGTATATATAAAGGAAGAAAATATTTTCTTCCAAAACATTATCGGCCATTCTCAATCCGAAATCTCGAAAAAGACTCGATCCCTTCTCTAACAGGTGGACTAGGCATTCCGAATTTGAAAAAGAATCTTGATTTCTTTTCCCCTTTGCTTTAAACATCAAGTTTGTGCTTCCGGATATAAAAAAATTCTAAATAGTTCTTTTCAATCGCTCTCTCTTTTAAAAGATTTCAACTATTTACTCTCCTCCGAGGAAAAGATCAGCCGCCTCTGCTCTCGAAATCGTCTGTTCTCAGAACAGTCTTCACCTCACTTCGATTCGAAATTCTTCCCCATTTCCCCCTAAATACAATTCGCCACTGAAGTCGATTCTCCCTCGCTACAAAAAGGGTGTGGGGGAGGTGAAAAGAAGGGTTCTCTTAATCAGACCCTAATTCGCTCCAGAAGAAATATCCTTCCGTCGCCAATTTTTCTTTGACTTCCCGAGGAACGAGCTATTCCCACTCTTCAGGAATTTGGATTCCTTTAAATAGAAGAGGAGGATGTTTCGAATCTGATATGAATCAGCAACTTACTGGAAGAGATTTATTAACTTTTTCTTCTTATCAAAGGAAAATATTCGCTGAATTTCATTAGATCGATTTTCTTTTTTCAAACCTTAACATTAAAAATAATAATTTTAAAAAATTCCACGTATTTTTTTTATTCGGTTTCTGATATACTCATAAGTTTTTCCTTTCAGATGTTACCAGCAACTTAAAAAAATATTTGGCATCGAGATGACAACATTTTTTAAATTGAAACGTGACTTGCTCACTCACAAATATCATTAGATTCAAATTTTATATGACAGACGATTTATTTCCAGCCTTTATTTAATTATGTGCGATACATACTCTTAATTTGTGTAAAACGTAGAACTGACTCTTATCTAAATTTCAAAATCTACACGCAACTCATATCGGAATTTTGCTATATGTTTCACACCGTTTGTAAAATGATCACTCAGCTTTTGAGCAATCTATTTCAAAGTTTTTCATTTTTCTGCCTGTGGTACAAGCAACTGAAAGAGCTTGAAATAATTGGATAGTTTAGATAATTAAAGCTTAAAAACTAAGCAGGTGTTTTATCCTTTGCGTGCACTATATATATTTTGTGAATAAAAGCAACAATTGTGAAGAAATTTATATTACTATTATGGAAGCTCTTATTGTAAATGAAATCTCTTTCTCGCTCTAAGTAAAATTTTGTCATAATGATGTATTAATTTTATTTATCACACGACTGAGAACACTAACAGAAAGGAAGTAAGTCCTGTTCAATACTATGGTTACAAATTGGCAATAAGGCACAATTTTAAGTTCAATAAACTACTTCAAGCTCAAAAGTTCACACAACATCGACACATAAATGCATATCTGAAAATTAGAGGAGCACGTTTGTGTTATTAGCGATCGAACCAAGCACAATTGAGGGCAGGATATACGCAAGGGTTGATGGACCATGTACAAAACTTTAAATGAAACATGTTTATATACAAAAAAGTTTTTACTGATGCTGTAATAAATTAATTTATGCATAAGATATAGTTAGTAAAAATGGGTCATAAAAAATTGAATACCTGAAGAAAGCGACAAGAACAAATTTTGCGGGGGGGGGGGGAGAACAAATGAAGAAAATGTACGAAAGACAGAACTTTTTAAATAAGCAATCTGTTTCCTCTCAGAGTGGTCACAAGCTGTTTCTCAAAAGTAAATTCACACGAATCAAATAAAGCAAAAATCAGTGGAATGTGATTCAGACACAATATATAAATACTGTTTACTATAAATCATAGGTTCTCAACGTGGGCGTTTGAGGCTTTCAGGGGAGCAGTAAAAGATCCAGAGAAAATTAGGGGGCGTTGAGATGACACTTAGGCAGATTAATTAAATATAGTCTAAAAAAGACCCCAAAAAAAAGACGCTGATTATGTATTAACAAAAGTAAGCTTTAATACTGTTTACCTTATGTTGATTGTATGTATTTAAATCATTTCTATATCGCATGTACGAAAATTCACATATTTCGATAGTTCGAAAAGTGGCTTAAATTAAATGATATAGTTAATTTTAATTTCTGTAGTGTATCTATATCTTTAATCAGTAGTAATCTTCTGTAGTGTATATATATCTTTAATCAGTAGTAATCTTCTGTAGTGTATCTTTTTCTGTGAGCAGTAGGAATAAGGTTTCATCCACTGTATTTCATTACATACATTATCCAAGAAACATAATTAAATATTTTAACCAGAAATTAACGAGTGATTATTTAAAGACTGAAACTGTCAATTTATATTTATTTTGAAAGCAATAGTTTATTATAAATTACTTCGTATCATCAAAACCCCTGCCTGGTTTTATAGCAGGTAAGCTAAAACTTTTTTCCACTCTTTCAAATGAAGAATAAATTCAGTAGCGTGTTTCAATTCTAACACTATCCGATCTATGACTAAAATATATAATATTACACATTTAAATATATTTGTGGCAATAGCTATTTCAGATTCGCAAGTAAAAAAATTTTGGCTTTAGAAAAAAAAATTTAATTAAAATATCTACAAATTTTCTATCATTAATAGGATTTTTTTAAATCTTAACACTTGTTTTCAACATGTATTGTATACACTCTTATTTCTCTAGAGTAGGAAGGGGCGGTATCGAAATATTTACTAGAAAAGGGGGAGTCAGTTAAAAAAAGGTTGAAAACCTGTGCTCTAAATAGAGGCGTGACTGATACCACATCACGAATCGTTTCACAGTCGTATTTCCGAGGTGTTTGCATTCTGCACTGAACATATGCTCCCAGCTTGATCCTTTGAAGGGCTCAACAAAACACACACAACAATTCTTAATAAACAATTGAAACAAATGAATAACATTTAGCAAATCAACACATTGTTCTAATGGTAAAATACAAAGTTTAGTAATGCCTTTTAAGTACCATATTTTTTTTCACATTGGCTACTCTTATCTTTCCATCTAACCTAACAGACGTCTCTTGTTATTCTCCCTAACAACCATTTCCAAATAGGGATTTTATCTTCCTTTATAAAAACTAAAGAACATCTACCTGAATATTATTCTTTGCAAACATCCATTTATTTCTTTGTTGTAAATTACTTAAATAGTTATACTACCAACATTTCTACATCATTTGAAGAAATTTTTAGACTATCTGCCAGTGTTAAAGCCTATTATCTTGCAAATAAGTTTAATCAATTTTCGGTAAAGTACCTATCAAGAAATATGCAGGTTTTAAAACTTCCAGATCCGAATATAAAGGAGAAAGGCTACTTAAAATTCCTCAATTTGATTTATCAAAGTTAAAAATTCTTCTACTATGAATTTTGAATCACATACCGATCTTTTCTGATGATATTTGAATGCTTTGACTCCAGCCTCCCAAAGTCCTCCAAAATTTGAAGAGAAATAAATTTCCACTGAATGCCGTAATCAGACAAATAATTATTTAGTAACTGATCTGGTTTGTTTATGATATTGTATTATTTTTTTAATTCAGTTTGAGCTCCAATAGAAGGACTCAACTAAACTATAATAGGAAATCTTATTCTTTTTAACCTTTTCGCGAGAGTCGTTTTCGAATTAAAGGGTTAGAACTCATAGCATCGAAGAGGTTATAAAGCTTCATTTGTATTGTGTGTGTTGCTGTTGCTGCTAATGCCGCCTGTCTGACGTAGTCACATCGAGGCCCACGAAATTCATCATGGCAGCGGGCTGTATTGTACGCCTGTCGTTAGCCGAAGCTTTGAGCACCATGCAGGTGACAGTACGATTTGGTTCGGTCCCACACCAATTTTGAGGGAGAACACCCTGGGAGTGGTCAAGAGCTTTCCACCTATTTTCCCCTTCCACCAACCTCACGAGAGGACTTGCGGCTCGGCGGCTATTTAGAGTACCCCCATGCCGCGAAGGCACTATACATTTACAAACATCCATGTCTTCTCCCGGATTTGAACCCAAGCCCTACGGCACAGCAGTCAGCATCACTAACTACTATACTGGATGGGCTTCATTTGTTAAAAATAATAAACAAGGCGGGGAGCAAATTCTCTCAAAAATAAAATGTAACAAATTGAAAGGGGATAAAGTAATGTGGAGTTTTTATTTACTTATTTATTCGTCCATTTCTTGAGATGTGTCAATGGCAAATGTTTTGCGCGCCACTTGATGACACGCATGTTATAGCTTTTTTTCGTGTGTACCTTAGGGAAGGCGTCATTTCTAATATCTAACTCTATGCAAGCTTCACAAATTTTCAAAAGTTCGTCCTCAGCGTAGCTTAAAATGAGTGAGCTATGCTCTTCAATGGGTGAAGGTGAAGTTCGAACACAATTCATTTAGCTGAGAGAAACATGACTTGAATTCCATGTTTAATGTCCACATTTTGAACAAAAGTCAATATTCGATTCCCCCCCCCCCATCTTCTGTGTCAATCAATTCTCAAAAAATAAATATTGGACTTAATAATTTGCCAAAATACTTCATATATTTTCAACATTTACTCTTTTATTTTTTACACAAAAACTATATATGTGCATATCGCTATGATTCAGAAATTAGAAAATATAAGTTCGTCATCGATTCAATTTTTCAAGCAAAAGAAATGTTTTACAAATGCTCTCGAATTTTTCATTCGAAATGTATGTTAGCTACGATCTTTATTCAAAAATTTCCCCTCTTCCCATGTTATTACCCCGGACAAAAAATCAAAATATTTTCCAAAACAACCGTTCTTCTGTTATGCACTTAGAAAATATGTCTGCGGTAAGTACATTTCAAACCTAGAAAAATAGTGTGTGATCGTTGAAGAGTCATTCTTAATCAGTCTACTTATTTTGCAACAGCACGAGGTCCTGAAATTTATTTACCTAGTTTTTCATTTTTTGAGAAATTTTATATTGCATGACCAAAAAGGCATATGGGTACGTATTTAATTGTTTCTTTTCTGTTTTTGGAAGAAAAATAATGTTCAAAATTTTAATTCGAATTCGTTTCCCCAGTAGACTAAGAATCATTTACATAGAACATATTTTATGTGCACAATGCCGCAGATTTTACGGCGTTCGCGTCCCAAAGAGAACCTACCTTTTTATAGAATGGATAGATAAATGTACAGAGAGAAAATTGGAAAAAAAACATCTCAAAAGAGAAAAAAAAATGGGTAACGAATAACAATATAAACAACATCGTAATTTGTATGGATGAGCGGCTTATTTTGGTTGGTCAATGCTCACTTTAGGAGATGGAGAAAACTTACACTTCAGTATACTCGTCTATGTTTTAGCAAGTTAAAGTACTGTACTTTATAGTTAGAGCTTTTTTCCCCATTGTGACTTTCCCCATTAAAATATCTGAACTCCCCCTTTGCCCTGTTTGGATTGGATTATTTATTGACATAGCACTTAAAAGCGACATGAGGGACATTAATGGCACACACACACACAGATCTCGTCATCTGATCAAATGGCGAAGAATATATATGAACTAGCACCCCACTCTCCAAACTTAGGAATTACCTTGGACACTAATTCCCAGGAATAATTTTGAAATTTTTATATATTTTTTTGAGAGAGTTCATACTTTTAAAAGAAAAGTAATTAGCTTTGTCACAGGAAGGTAATCGGTCATCCAGCGAATATTTTTTCCAATGGGGCTGCGTATTGATATTTCTTACCTTTGCAGACCTAGTTCATTCCCCTGGAGCTGGTATCACTTTTTAGTGCGGCACCGTATAGGTGACACCAATTGCCGCAAGTAATTTTGACGCCCAGTTTTCTCCCCAGATGGAGGCACCTGAACTTAGGAATTTAATTTTGCCGTGATCACCCAAGGCAAACGGGCACATCAAGGAATTTTTTACATGCAGCATAATCGTACAACATGGTTGATTTTCTGCATCATGAAAATCTATCGACTTGGGCTGGGGTCGAACCCGCAACCTTGGGTGCAGAAGGCCAGCGACAAACCAACTACGCCACCGAGTCGGCATCCAGCGAATATAGCAGCCACTATATGTAAAATTAATTCTGTCTGTTCAATGTGGGAAAAAGATACTTTAAATTTCTGGTATATTTGTAGTGTTCCTAATAAATAGAATATTGTAGAGTTTCTTTTCTGCAAATAGCATCCATTCTATCGAAAGAAAACTGAAAGCGTATAAGAACAGAAACAAGCAAACTTTTTGGAGCTTTTCTTTTCTGGACGTAATAAACATTTCTTTGAATAGTTTACGCAATGATTATGAATGGATTGCTCCATTCGTAAGACGATCTCTTTACGAGAACACTCTTCTCTTCAACGGCTCCGTGGCACTCCGGAAGGAGAAAGAAAGTAATGGGGACGCGCATCCAGTTAAGTCGTCTGCTTCAAATAAAATATTCTTCTTTTCCGGGCGATTTCTTCTCCAGAGAGGAAGCACCGTTTATCAAATATACAAGATTGTCAGCCCTCACGAACAGCAGATTTGTTTCACTCGGCCACTAGGGACGGGAAAGTGGGGGGGGGGGCGAAAGAGTCTTTTTTTCCCCCTTCCTTCAGACAATCAATCCCATCGGAAGAAAAAGTACTGTCTCTCGAAAAAGGAGCTTTTGCACGTTCGGATTTCAAAAGTCGTTTGCGTTATAGCCTTTCTCTTTTTCGTTGAAAAAAAAACCCAAACGATACCCGTGATATTTTGGAATGCTGCCCGCCTTCTTATTTTTTGTCTGGTATGACCGGTGGATATATAGTGTGCAAGTAAAATTTTGGGGAAGTGGTTTCCCACAGAAAGAAATGGGATTGCAGAGGTTTTGGAGTACACAAGATTGTGTAGTTTCTTTCTTTATTAAGTTTTTATTTATATTGCATTATTTGATCCGTTTTTTTATATGTTTCGGGTAATACGCATATTTGTACTTTCATTTAAAGTGTGCCTCTACAGATGGATTTTCTGATCCACCGACTTTGATAGGGGTTAAAATCATCAATATTTTTAGGGATTGTTATTTATTTGCGAATAATATGCTAGTATTCTTACTTGAGTTTTTTTCTCGTTCAGTAAAATTCGGTTACAATGAGAAACCAATAGTTAATAAAATCCAATTGGAAGTTAGATGAGGATATATTCGAAAAAAAATTCATAATAACAAAAAATTAATTTTTTTATAAATATATACTGTCCTTATAAATAAATATTCAGTTATACAATTTTTATAGATCTGTATAAAATCCTAAGATGAATAATTTTCAAACACTAAAAAATTCAAGATTAATTACATTTTGCTAAGCAAAACTTTGAAAACTTTATATATAATATCAAGAAAATCTTGATATATAATATTATAGTAATACTATATAATTTTTAAACGGACTTGGTTCTAGACCCTTGTGAAATTGCGCAACGCGAAAGGCTGCGGAAAGTTATACAATATTCCCCTTCCATTTTGTTTTTCTTAAAAGGGTTCCATTTCGATAGTCTCAGCATGCATGTGAACATTAATTTGCAAAGTCATGAAGAAAAAATAAAAATTATATCTTTTTTTTTATACGGAGAGAAATTATGATTAATTATTCTGGTAAAAGCATTTCATTTGGAGGGGGAAGGGAATCAAAGGAATTCAATTTATGCAATGTGGAAATTTTCCTGAAACCAAATTTGTTTCCACATTTAATCTGAAAAAAAATGAGCTAAATCAAAGAAAAATTCAACATCTGCGAAGAATATGAGAAAAACTCACATTTTTGAATTGCTCAAGTGACAACATCTGACCTGGCAGTGCCAATCTGACTTTCCACTCTTCTCACTTACATACCAACGTGAGCACTTTGAGACTTCATACATGTAAAGTGCACTCATTCGCTTATATTTATTTTTTAACACATTTTCCAGGAATTCAACGTTTCTAGAACTTGAACCCTCGAGTTTATCTCTCAAGAATAGTTTACCCCTCTATTTGAAAGAAAAAGGGACTCCAATTTCAGTGTAAACTGTTTTTGAAAGACGAAGAATCCAAGAATCTATTCTAAATTAAAATCTTTATATAGGGTAGCAAAAAAACAAAAAGAAAAATTAGTGGCGAGCGTAAGTTAATGAACCCTGGCTAGGTGGTGTTGTATTGCCTATGCCCGCGCGTCCTGGCTTTCTTAGAAAGCGGATTTTTTCCCTTTTGAGACGAACGACAGGGTGGCGGTCACTAATGATACGATGGATGTAGAAATTTCTGATTTATGTTTCATTTAGATTTGTGTAGTAGTAGTAGTTAAGTGTTCGTTTTTAACGTAATGTCTTAACGTTAATACAATAATTTCAATCAACCAAATGAATTCAGTTTCCTGAAATTGTGGATGCATTTACTCCAATCACAAAATTGATTGTAGCTGAGTTAGACTACAAAACTATTGTTCTTTCCGAAACTGCAAAAGGTTTCGTGTAGCTTTTCAGTTTCTTTTTCACCCGCTGTCAAGCACTCAGTTTATTTTGAATAATTTGATATTTAATGACGTTTAAAAATATTCAACATTCAGATACTAAAAGAATGCTCTAATTTTTTTCTAATAATTTGTTTAAGTCTAAAATAGTTTGCTTTAAATTTTTATATAAATTTGATTGATTTGCTTTTCTATAACTTTGCAGAAACCTCTGAAGGCCAACAGAGCTCCAAAGAGCATGAGCAACCTTCACTTGGGGAAGGGGCGTCTCGTTCTGGACTTACAAGGAAAATGCAAGTGTCACGGATTTAATTCAAGTTTTGTAGGTTGGCAGATTTAGTTTCCCTGTTGACGAAGATATATGGGCCCATCACTCAATATTTTTTTAAATATTGGCAATTGAAGAAAATTTCATCAAAGGCATTTCATTTCCAATTTATTTCAACTCCGTTATATAAAAATAGACATAAAATAAAAAGAGTTATTCACCCTCCATGGACTTGAAACCAGCTCCTAACGACGAGGAACACCCATCCGTTGCTGCTACGCTAAGCCCATTACGTATAACAGTTTGCTACATAACTGAATTTAAAGAGTGAATTGCATCTTCAATTGCAAATATCTAAAACATTATTGAGTAGTGGCCCTTTTAACCATATATCTTCATCAACAGGGAAACTAAATCTACCATCCTACAAAAGTTGAACTAAATCTGTGACCACCAAGACCTTTCACTCTCCTTATAAGCCTCAATAAGATCGATTCTGTTCCAAATAATTTAAGCTGCTAAAAATTATTCTTGGATATATTCTGCGAAAAATAGGTAATTTCGAACTGTATGTCAATGGCAAGACTTCGTTTTTAGGTCATGTTTGTGCCTAAGCGTTTGTATTTTGCCTTACTGGGATGACGGGAAAAAAGTAAGTTATTCTCATTGTTTCCCTTAAGAAACTTGTCAGAAATAAGTGTTATTTTAATTAGAAACTTGTGCATTACAAAAAAAACATTTCCAATATTGAAGAAAAAGAAAGAAGAAAAGACCTGTAAAGTTTACGCTAAAGCATCAACATTTAGCGATCAGATTTGAAAGAGCAAATAATTCAACAAATATGCGCATGCGCAATGTGTTAAACTGCAAACTATTTTTAACTGAAAAATATCTTACAGTCTCTCTACGTTATGTATCAGTGATTTTTTTGTTTGTTTCGGTACACTTAACAATTTCAAAATTGGGTGGCACACAAACAATAAAATAATTTTACTTATCTACAATAAACTAGTTTGTGATAATAATTGCAAATAAAATAATATGGACAGCGAAGACAACAAAATTTTTACTGAAGAATTAGTTGTAAATTAATTATAAGAATGCATTTAATGTGAAATTTGAGTTTGATGATATTTGATAATTTCATTTGTAGTTGATCGTAAAAATCATAATACCCTCTCGTCTACATTGAAAAGTCTGGATCTTTTTTTTTACTTTTGTATTGTTAATACAGACTGCCCAAACTTCTACTACTTTCGAGCCAATTTTCATCTCCCCCTATACAATAAAAATGTATGGAATGCAAAAAAAATAATGTACTTCGACGCAGCTACAATACGACCTTAATTATACACCGTAAATTGTCAAGATAAGTATTAAATTTTAAGCGTGTTAAGCAAGTAATATATTTAAATAAATTATTTTTAAAAAGTTATTATTTTTAATCTTTCCTTTACAACTTTTTGATATGATTGTTCCTCCACGTAGAGTTATCAAGCCCCCCCCAAGGGCTCACCCCACAGTTTAAGGATCACTATGTTAATGCTCAGTAAGATGTTGAAAATTGTAACAATATTTTAAAGCTTTGTTTTAGCTGTTGTGAGATAATCACCTTTAATTTTAATCCAAAATGAATTAATTGACTTTTCTGTAAAAACCTCGTTTGTTACAGAGCTGAATTAGTTCTAATACAGTAGCTGATTTTCGAATCAGCCCGAGCAACTCCTTGTTGAACGGAGCACACTATCTGCTTCTATATAAGGTTCCATCTATTCACAAAGATAAGTTAAATATGTCGTAGTCTCTCACTACCCCTATGGTTATTAACTTCCCTTTGCACATTATTTAAATTTGGTATGTTGGATTCATAATTAATAACTACATAAATAATAAATCACTATTATTTATTATTCCTTATGATAGAAATACACAAATATTAATCAAACTTTAAGAACAACAAATTATAGTGGAGTGAGATCAGAATTCAATTATGAACGACGGAACAATAACTGATACCACGGGGAATAACGCATATAATCAAACTACGCATTTAAATCTAATCTATAAAAATCACAGACCTGATATCTCTTTAAGACAGGAATCTTGAATACTTGTAGAATCTATGGAGTGGTTTCAATCCTGGATATCTTCAGTTACGTCCGAACTGAATTAATGAATCTTTTTCAATAATCTCCCTTCAGCTAACAAACTTCACTTAGTTAAACTAATCTCCTAGAATCACCTTCTTAATCAAACACGTAGTTAACTCCTCTATCAAAACACGTAGTCATCCTCCTCTCTTCATTCATTCTCCCTTTTATATCTCTTTCGAACTCGCTAACCGAAACTATCTTATTTGCATAAGTCACACTTTTAGCTCTCAGCGGGGATTGGTTAAAATAAATACAATTTAAAAGATTTTGAGAGAAGGTTAGTGAAACGCGTAAGCACCCGTCTCAAATATACCAAGCCATTATAGTTAGTTTATTTCTATAAAACTACCAAATGATTTGGTTCTGGTTTTTATTCCTTTTCTTAGAGGTATAATTAATAATTAAAAAATTGGTGCAAGCAAAAGTGCTGCTGCGCAGGTTGAGAATTATTGTTACATATAAATAAAAGTTTATTCTTTGCGGAAGGTTTTCATTTTAAATGAGAATCAGATATGCGTATATACCAGTGGCGCACATAGGAATTTTTAAGGGGGGAGGCAGGGTTGAAAGTCCACCGTTTCTCGTATCATGCTCCAATACGTCACCCAACATATTCTTATGATTTTGTCGGTTTTCGGGAACAAAAAACATTAAAAGATGAACTATTGAATTAATAATTAGCATTAATTAATAAAGTTGATTATATAACAATAATTAAATTTTACGTACTATATACATAGGATTATAATCAATCGAAAAAAATCAAGGTTATGGAGGGTGTGTGACCCTGGACCTCCCCTTGTGTGGCGACTGATATATACATATATATATAATCTTCCTTTTTAGTATCAATGACAAAATTACTTAGAAGATAAAATGTACAAAAGATAACAGGACAATATTTAAAAAATCAATGTTCCTTTCTTGCACACCAACGAATACACTTCTCTTTTTTAGAAGAAAAATAAATTTTTCTCTGTCTCTCACTCTTTTATCTTTCTTCCAGAAATTAAAAATTCAGAATCCTCCCAATTTGCGAGTAGAACATTCTTCGGAACATGAAAGAAAAAGAAAGGTTCTTTTCCTTAAACGAATCCTTTTCGGCACATAAACAAAGTCTCTCTCTCTCTTCACTTCAGTCCCAGCGTCGGTCTGATGGAGCCCACTAACGGGATTAGATTGGAACTCGGCGGACTTTTATCTCCGGGACAACCCCTCTAAATGGATCTCTCTTCTGAAGATGTTTCTCCTTGGATCGGGAGTCGTTTGACTGGGGACTCATAATCTTCTAAAACATCCCGCCCTCGCGTGAAAGGAAGCATAAAAGGATGATGTCTTTCGTACATTTAAAAGATCAAGAATTCGTGAAGAAAGGTGCTGTGAATATTTTTCAAATGTAGAGGTAGATTAGTAAATAAAAAAAGGAATACAGACACTGTAAACGAGGATCACAGATAAGAAATTCCATTTATTTAATGATTGATCACAATAATATTAAATTAAAATTTCTTTTATTCATTGCTTTATGTTTCTAAAGTGTTTGTTTTAGTTTGAACTGCAAGTAGTGGGTGAGTAACTATAGTTTAAAAGAAAAATTTGTACTCATAATTTATGCAAGATTTTTGTTAAAGGAAAATTAGCAAAACAAAAAAAAAAGGTTTTGTTTATCATTTCTATTATTAAATTGTAAATCACATTTAAAATTTACAGAAATAATATAAGGATTTTTATCAAGCAGTACGAAGCATTTTAACGATAAAAGGTTTTTTCCCTCCTAAAGTAATTCACTGCTACATAAAAACAGTTCTCATAGAATGTCATAGATTCCAAAAGTTATGACGAATTCTTTGATAAATGAAATGCCTTTGCTTGAATTAACATGCTTACAGTTATGTACTATGTTGTTTATTTTCACGCGAAGTTTTTAACCTTAAAACATAAGTACCTAACTTATTTTTAAATCTGTTAATACATTCCTGACAAACATGGCTTTATAAAATAAAATGTATAATGATATATTAAATTAGGATGTATCATGTAAGATATAATGGGGGATGGGAGTTACACGTTGTATAAAAAACAAGCAAGATGAAATGAAAAATGTTATTTAATCTGAAGAACTGCGCAGAAAATGTGAGGAAAAATCAACCGGATAATTTTGTATATACACATTTATATTTTCCATTTTAATATTGCGTATTTATTTTCATTCATCATTAATATACATTTAACCTTAATAATCAAAGTCTTATATACACTGCTGGGAACACAAAATGCAACAACCTGAAGTAAACATGCAAATCATAGGAAATTTACATCATATATTGGCAGCGATGAAATATGCAGATCATTAGCATTAAGGCACAGACGTATGTCACGGGCAACTGTAACGCCACCCCCAAGCATTATACAAGAGGAAAACAGATTGGCAATTTAAATTACGGCATTTTTTTTTCTTTTTTGCGTAAACTGTTTACCTATGCCTCGTGGAAAACATGGAGCTTCTTTTGACCAAGTGTCTGAAATCGACCGAGGAAGAATAGTAGCCTCTAGGTGTTGGAGATTATCCTTCAGAGAAATTGGTCAACTTATTGGAATAAAGCAAGCAATTGTGATGGGGATCTGTCATTGCTGGATGTA